>JAJIBD010025406.1:0-77962 GCA_021461705.1 Cryptotis parvus | reverse complement strand
TTGATCACTTGATCACTTGAATCCCATTATTCATCGATTTGCTTTCGGCGGGTGCCAGTAACATTTCCATTGGACCCTATCACATGCCAATGTAGCCCAATGGCATCTGGTTGATTCAGGAATATGAAGAGCCTCAAACCATTCCTTCAGGGTCTTAACAAGGAAGTCTGACCATCTTGTAGGTGGCGGCCACGTGATCTTTTGACATCCCGTAGGATCCAATCGGTAACGGCTCTAGTCCAGCGGTTGTCTCCCAAATCGCATTACATATCCAGCCCATCTGATTTTTTGATGCCTTGGCAAATGAGACAGCGTCCCTGATTCTGGAATAGCGATGGAGGTCAGAACTCCGATTCCTTCTCTCACTTGAGTGAGGCGTGATATTCCAAGCATAGCTCTTTGATGCCTCTCTGGGAGACCCGAATAGCATTCTCATCCTGCTTTCGTAGGGCCCAGGTCTCTGAGGCGTATGTTAATGCAGGGAGAACGGTGGAGTCAAAGAGATGTGCCCGGAGCCGGAGGTTCTTTGTCCTTTTAGCTATTTCTTCGATGCCTTTGAAGGCATTCCATGCCGCTCTCTTCCTCCTGCGCAGCTCAGGTTTTAGGTTGTTCATCATGTTGACTCTCGACCTAGGTACACATAACTGCTGCATTCAGAGATGTTTGTTCCATTGAGAGTGAATGGGGCCTCTGGAACTAGTTCATTTCTCATGAACATAGTTTTCTTCAGATTCAGCTGTAGACCTACCTTTCCACATTCTCGGTCAAAGTCAGCCAGCATTTGTGCCGCTTGGCTAATGTTTGGTGTTATTAGAATGATGTCATCAGCGAAGCGGAGGTGGTGTAGTTGCCGGCCATCTATCTTCCCTCCCATTCCTTCCCATTCTAATTGTCTCATGATGTTCTCGAGGGTGGCACTGAAGAGTTTTGGTGAGATGGTATCACCCTGTCAAACCCCTCTTTTTACATTAATGATCACTTCTTTGTAGAATGGTGAGATCCTGGTGGTGAATCCGTAATACAGCTCACGAAGGATCTTGATGTATTGGGTTTGAACACCCTGTTTGACTAGGGCTTCGATGACTGCTTCAGTCTCCACAGAATCAAAGGCTTTCTGTAAATCAATGAGCGTGAGACAGAGTGGCATCTTGTACTCCCTACAAACCTCAATGAGCTTGGTTACTGTGTGGATATGGTCGATTGTGCTGAATCCTTTCCGGAAACCTGCTTGCTTGCATGGTTGTCCTTCATCTAGTGTTCTGCTAATCCTGTTCAGGATGACTCATGTAAACAGCTTGTAGATGACAGACAACAGGCAGATGGGGCGATAGTTGCCGATGTCGTGAATGTCTCCCTTCTTGAACAGTAGAACTGTCCTGCTGGTTTTCCATTGGGAGGGCACCTTGCATTCGGACAGGTAGCGTGTGAAGAGCCGAGCTAGTGTATTAATGAGTACCGGCGGCAGATTCTTCAGGTGCTTCGGGTCTGACTTTGTCTGGGCCTGGTGCTGTTCCCTTCTTTACTGACGAGATGGCATGTCGGATTTCAGAAGGGAGAACGTTGGGAATGACATATCCATCCTGTGGAATTTGGTATGTGGGCAGGTGGATGTGGCTATCAAAGAGATTTGAGTAGAAGTCCTGGATAATCTTCTTCATTGCCTTTCTGGAAGATGTGATAGATCCATCAGGGCGTCGGAGGGCAGTCATCTTGGTCTTATAGTTGGCGGACAGGCGGGCAGTGCGAATACTTTTCCCGGCTTCTGCTGCATCTTCTAGTATTTCTGCTCTTCTGTCTTTGAGGTCTGCTTTTATCGCTTCTCTGCACTGTTTAGCAAGCTTGGACGTTAGCATTTGGTCTCCTGAGGCTCACGCCTTGCCACGTTGGCAAATGAGCTCAAGAGTTTCTGAAGACAAGTGTCCTTTTGTGTCTTTCTCTCTCTCGGCATTCTTCGCACAATCATGGAGGTGCTGAACCAGTCGGTTGTATTCTTCATCGATGTCGTCAATGATGGTATCTTCCCATGTTGCCGCAATGGTGCCAAAGAGTTCCCAGTTGGTGGTCGTTCTGGGAGTTCTCTTCTTAAACTTTGTAGCTTTTTCTCCCCGTTGCGGGAAGTAGAATTTTGCACAAAGGAGACAGTGGTCCGATCCTGTCTGGAATTTGGGGGCGACAGCAACATCGGTCAGACAAAACTGTCGATTGAAGATGATGTGGTCAATTTCATTGTGGAACTGTCCACCAGGAGATTCCCATGTCCAACATTTCGCTTCAGCCTTCTGAAACTGTGAGTTCCCATGAATAGTCTTGGTGGACATGATGAACTCAGATAGTCTCTCACCCTGTTCGTTCCATTCTAGGCCATGGGTCCTGATGTGGAGTTCTTCAGCCGATCTTCTCGGTCCTATCTTGGCATTAAATCACCAACTATGATCTTGTAGAAGGTGTGATCTTTTTTTATAGAACTCCTCCAATTCCATGTAGAATTTCTCAATTTCATCTTCTTTGTATGTGGATGTTGGTGCATAGACAATGAAGATAGAAATTACTGGCAGTGGGCCACATCTCTTCAAGTGTAATCGTCCTATTCGGTTTGTTAGGCATTCAAATGAATCAATGTGGACAGCCATGTTCGTGTTGACAAGGACACCAACGCCACCGACGCCTCTTTCATCACATGTTCCAAGGAACAATTCTTCTCCGGTGTCAAATACAGCATGATGCGACTGACACCTCCTCGTCTCAGTCAGACCAATGATGTCGTACTTGATCTTTCTTGCTTTCAGCATCAGATCCTCAATATATGCTTCCGATGCCAGTGTACGTGCATTGAAAGTACAGACAGTCATTTTAATCCTTCTTCGGTTTTGGCAGCCTAGGACAGCTGTGAAATTTTATCAGGCACTGCTTGTTTGCCTTTCTTACTGCTGCCGTATTAAGGGCTCTTCGGGGTCAGGAAAATAAACATTTTTGTTACTGGATTTGGCATATCGAACACGCATCGGACAGCTTGCCAGGCTCTGCCATGCGGGCGCTATATTCTCATTACTTTGTGGGGCTCTCTCAGAGGGGTGGGTAGAATATTTGTGGTAATGTGGAGGTAAATCGCGAACGGGGAAAGCTGGTTTCTGCTCTGCCGGGTGTACCTGTGTCTTAGGCTCAAGCATTCCCTGGGCTTGAAATACTCTCCTCTGAAGGGCGGGTCTCTGCAGGGCGGGTCCTTGTAGGCTGGGTTTCTGACAAGCTGGGCTGGAGACTGGATTAATCTGTGGGCTGGAGACTGGATTAATATGCTGGGGGAGATCTTACCAGCTGCAGAGTGTGGATTGAGACACAGATCACTGCCAGCAAGGTGTGGGGTTTTTCTGGGCTCCTCCGAGGCTCCATCGGGATGGTGGACTCGGGTCGGAAGTTGCTCTCATGGTCCATGGAATGCAGGGGGTTCAGCGGGGAAAGCTGGTTTCTGCTCTGCCGGTGTACCTGTGTCCCACCCAATGTGGGACAGTTAGAATTTACCAGGAGACTACCACCCTGGCTACGCTGAGACTATAGGAAGACTATAGGAAGGATCATACTAGTTTGCTCTAAGCAGGCGAGTGTGACCCTTTCAGTACACAAGAACAAGATACTCAGAATCACCCTGGTGCAGATAATAATAAGAAGGACCTTGTGGGTACCATCTAGATTACATGAAGCTCATGAAGTTAAGATGTATTACTTTATATCAGCCCCTCTCTCTCCAGTGTTTTACATAAGGGATAATCTCGGGATTAGTCCTTGGTGTAACCTTTGTTTATACCTGCAATAGGGTGTGGCACTACACTATGTTTAGGGTTCTTTGTTGACATGACAACTTCCTGGTTGGATTAATTTGGTGTATATAAGGGGCTGACTTGAGGCCCCTTCACCTTTGGTTCCTCAGCCTTCAGCTTTTGGCTCCTGCAGCTTTTGGCTTTTGGCTTTTGGCCTTTTGCTCTTTCTTCTGGGTAGGACTCAGCTCGGGTGAGATTCTCTCTCTCTTTGGTGGGAGACTTAGGCTCTTTTGTATGGTCTAAGTTCGGACCAGAGCTAGAGTTTGTTCATTATATTGGATTGCTGTGGAAGAGCTTTTGTACTATTAAAAGCCATTTTTGGAACTGCATCGGATTCATGAGTTTTCATCTGTTCTCCCGGCGACCTCGGAGGTAGAAGACAACCTCTGTCCTGACACTGTCGGGGGACCCCGCGGCGTTCCCCTACAGATATATACTTTCATGTGAGAAATCCAAACAAATATATAAGAAATAAAATTATTTTAGGATTAACTATGGCAGATTAAGACACAAGAAATTAATTCCTGGATTCCTATAAATTACCTGGACTGAACCAAGAAGACATGGAAGGCCTGAACAGGCCTATCACTATTGAGAAATTGAAAAAAGACATCAAGTCTTCCCAAGTACAAAGGCCCAGGTGCAGATAATTAATTAATGATTTTTCCAAACTTTTAAAGGGAACTTATTACCAGTGCTCTTTAAGATTTTCCAGGCAATTGAAGAAAAACCCTCCCAAACAGTTTCTATGAGACACATATCACCCTCGTACCAGTGGTTGACAGATATACCACAAAAAAAAAGAACATTACAGGCCAATATCCCTGATGAACACAGACACAAAGATATTAAAATAATAGTAAATAAAATTCAATGACTCATCAAAATATTATATACCATGACAATTAGGTTTCATTCTGGGGATGCAAGGATAGTTTAACATACACTAGTCAATTGACATAATATATCAATGAAAGAAAACATTTAAAACTATATGATCATATAGATACATTGAAAGCATTTGAAAAGATCTACCACCTATTCATAATAAAAGCTCTCAACAAAATGTAAGTTGAAGGAACGTTTCTCATCATAGTCTAAGCTATCTGCCATAACCTATAACAATCATTATTTTCAAAGGGAATAAATCAAAAGTCTTCTCTATATGACCAGGCACAAGACAAAGTTGCCCCTCTTGCAATTTATATTCAACTTCCACTACAATATAGTACTATATTGAACTATATTTAACCCATCTGGTAAGGGGTTAATATTTAAGGTATGTAAGGCATTTGTAGAACTTCACAACACAAACATCCAATCCCACCAAAAAATGGGGAGAATAAACAAACTTTACCAAAGAAGAAATTCAAATGGCCAAAAGTCATTTGAAAAAAAAAAAACCTCTCCATCACTAATCATAAGGGACATGCAAATCAAAACAAAAATGTCATCTTACACCAACTGGCTGTTTCTGACTTTGCTCCCACTAACAACTATTCATGGACAAGGCAGGACGGGCAGAATCCTAAAAAATTGAATTTGTGGTTGAAGCATCATAAATACAAAACCAGACCCCATAAGAAGAGAAAGAGAAATGGCTATCTTCTAAACACATTATCTCACATTCAGGGCAAAGCAGTGGCCCTGAGAAATCTCTCTAGAGCTCTGGCTCCTCCAGGGGGCAAAGATACTCTACGGCACTCTTTAGCTCTCTAATAACTGTGGAGTGCTTCATGGGAACCCCCACACTAGTCTCATTCCCATGAGAATTGTAGGGCACACCCACCACTGGGAACACGCCTGTGAATGTGAAGATAAAAGGACTTTGCGGACATGAGCGTTCAGACCACAGCGGAACAAAGTCCTACCTGCTTTGCCCAAGTAGTGTCTCCACCAGCAGTTTTTGCTCATCACAGATGCCACATCTGATGAGGGAGGTAAGTGGCAGATCAGTCTGGTGATCTGAGTCCCAGAAGAAATGTGCCAGTCACTGACCCTACCAGGCTGAAGAGCTAGTGACAACCTGATCCAGAGGCTGAATGTAGCTCCTGGTTTCTGCCTCATAATAAGCTTGATCAGCATCACCTGGAAGCTGCCTTCGAGAACATTTGAGCAGCAATTGTGGGGCCCTCCTAAACTTTCACAGAGAAAAAAAAGAAGGCACCTCAAGGCAGTGCCTTGAGGGGGTGGATTGGCATAATTTCACAAATCAAAATGCTCACCTGGCTTAGCAGTAAATCCCCAACACTCTTATTTTGTTCATGGGAGAAAAATATGTTTTAGCTGTTCAGTGGAATCAGTGTAACTACTGACTCTTCCAAGCCAAAAAGCTCAATTGAATCCACATGAGAGGCTGTTGGGAGCTGCCCTGAGAGTCTCTACCAACCCCACCTTCCCAGGAATCCAGCAGTATCACCTGCAAGTTTTGTAGCCCAGAAATTTTTTGGGCAGTAATAAACAGGTAAAATTATCATTAGCAGAGCAAAGTCAGGGGCTTCCTTTGACAAGGGAAGTAGGGATACAGGTCTACTTGAGATAAGCACAAGAGCTGTTGACATTTCACTATAAGGGGATAATAACTTCAGCCTAATTTACCTGGGAAGCTAAGAAGAGCCATTCGGAAACTGACCTGTGCATCATACAGCACAGAGATGCTAAAACAGAGGACAGCACATCTCTCCCTAAAACAGAGCAAATCTAAAGGTCCTGCCTGACCATGGCATTTAGTTCAGAGTCATGGCTGATTCTGATCCCCCAAATAACAAGCTTTATAGTTTCTGCGCCTTCATAGCCACTCCACTGGAATATGGAGAGAAGTTGTATCCTTACCTATTGTTTCATAACCTTAGCATTATTCCAACATCACTGCCACAAAAGATACTCTCAGAGCCAGCAGTAAACCTGAGCACTGCTAGGTGTACCTTCTCCACAAAAAAATAATAAAAAAACACCATTATAAGATAAAACTACAAGCTTAATAGAAATCTCTGAAGAACATAGATGCTAAATTCTCAACAAAACATACTAACAAACCATACTTAGTAACCCATTAAAAGGAATATATAATGTGACTTATCCCTGGGACAGAAGGATGTTTTAATATATGCAAATCAATTATGCGTACTTCACATCAAAAAACTGAAAGACAAAAGCAAATAATTTTCTCAATAGAAATTGTTGAAAACAATAAAAAAATTAAGAATTTATTAAATAGCTTAGCAACTGAGATTTATAGTGAATATACTTCAACACATTAAAGGCCATATGTGAACAACTCATTTTACTCACTGATTAAAGGCTGATTGTTTTTCTTTAAAATTAGGAAGAAAACACAAGATGCTCACACCTGCTCTCCTAATTTGATAAAGTACTATAAGTCTAAGAGCAGTTAGGTGAAATACAAAAGATTTCTAAAACAAAAACTGATTTGTTGGGGGGGGGAGTTGGGGTCACAGCTGATGGTGTTGAAGAGTAAACTCTGGTGATGCTGGAAAGACACAATCACCTATCGTGCTGCAGATGAAATTTGGATCCACTGCATAGAAAGTAAATGACTTACAAATGCTGGTCTATCTCTGACCTCAACATCTAAAATTGAAGAGGAAGCAGTGAAATTGTTTATTACATAATGACATGATCTGATATGCAGAAAATTCTAAATATTTTGTCAAAAATAAACTAAGAGGACTAATTAAGAATTAGATAAACTTGCAGGGCATGAATTTATTAATAAATCAGTAGTTATTTTTACACCGTACCACAGATATATCTGAATGAAATAATGAAAATTATTCCATTTATAGACACGTAATACTTAGGAATAAGTTTAATCAGGAGGTAAAAGATTCTACACTAAAAGTGGAAGGTAGTAATGGAATAAAAAAACAGAATAAAACATAATTGGAAAATAAAACATAATTGGAAGATATCTCCTGTTCATGGATTGGACAAATAATGTTAAGATGAATACCCCAAAATATCTATAGAGTTAATTCCTATCATGATTACAAAGTCATATTTTACAGAAATAGAAGATATAATCTAGATAATATAATCTAGATATTTACATCTCATTATATATAATGTGACAATATATCCAATCTATATCACGATCACGATCTTCCCGTTAATCATCTATTTGCTAGAGCGGGCACCAGTAATATCTCCATATGTCCTGTCTCATGCCAGTAGAGCAAAGGGCATCGGCTTGCTACAGGAACATAAAGAGCCTCAAACCATTATATTAGGTCATGGGAATGACCTAATATAATAGTTACTGGCATTTGGCATGTCAAATACAACATGAGCAGCTTGCTAGGCTTGCCGTGCGGGGAGGCATATTATTTAAACACCTCCAAATAAAGCATTTATTGATGAACCGGCGGCCGCTTGCTGCCGAGCCGGGCTGTGATGGGCTGGTCGGCGGGTGGAGTTCTGAAGAGAGGGAAGTCCGGATGTGGAAAATGGCGGCACCCATGGAGTGGGTGGGGGTCGTCTGGCTGGTTGTGAGGTTCTGCCGGGGTGGTGGGCCAAGGCTAGAACCCACCATGCCTCCCGACTGCCTCATGAACGGCTGGGCACAGGGAGAGCAAGGAACCGCTCTGCCCCCATGTCTGAGTTTCTGGACCAGCATACCTGGGCTGGATTGAGGAAGAAATTGCTGCAGGGTGGGTGTCGATGATCCGGGCTGTGATGGGCTGGTCGGCTGCGTGGAGTTCTGAAGAGAGGGAAGTCCGGATGTGGAAAATGGCGGCACCCATGGAGTGGGTGGGGGCCGTCTGGCTGGTTGTGAGGTTCTGCCGGGGTGGTGGGCCAAGGCTAGAACCCACCATGCCTCCCGACTGCCTCATGAACGGCTGGGCACAGGGAGAGCAAGGAACCGCTCTGCCCCATGTCTGAGTCTCTGGACCAGCATACCTGGGCTGGATTGAGGAAGAAATTGCTGCAGGGTGGGTGTCGATGATCCGGGCTGTGATGGGCTGGTCGGCTGCGTGGAGTTCTGAAGAGAGGGAAGTCCGGATGTGGAAAATGGCGACCCATGGGGTGGGTGGGGGGGGTCGTCTGGCTGGTTGTGAGGTTCTGCCGGGGTGGTGGGCCAAGGCTAGAACCCACCATGCCTCCCGACTGCCTCATGAACGGCTGGGCACAGGGAGAGCAAGGAACCGCTCTGCCCCATGTCTGAGTCTCTGGACCAGCATACCTGGGCTGGATTGAGGAAGAAATTGCTGCAGGGTGGGTGTCGATGATCCGGGCTGTGATGGGCTGGTCGGCTGCGTGGAGTTCTGAAGAGAGGGAAGTCCGGATGTGGAAAATGGCGGCACCCATGGAGTGGGTGGGGGGCGTCTGGCTGATTGTGAGGGTTCTGCCGGGGTGGTGGGCCAAGGCTAGAACCCACCATGCCTCCGACTGCCTCATGAACGGCTGGGCACAGGGAGAGCAAGGAACCGCTCTGCCCCATGTCTGAGTCTCTGGACCAGCATACCTGGGCTGGATTGAGGAAGAAATTGCTGCAGGGTGGGTGTCGATGATCCGGGCTGTGATGAGCTGGTCGGCTGGGTGGAGTTCTGAAGAGAGGGAAGTCGGATGTGGAAAATGGCGGCACCCATGGAGTGGGTGGGGGGTCGTCTGGCTGGTTGTGAGGTTCTGCCGGGGTGGTGGGCCAAGGCTAGAACCCACCATGCCTCCCGACTGCCTCATGAACGGCTGGGCACAGGGAGAGCAAGGAACCGCTCTGCCCCATGTCTGAGTCTCTGGACCAGCATACCTGGGCTGGATTGAGGAAGAAATTGCTGCAGGGTGGGTGTCGATGATCCGGGCTGTGATGAGCTGGTCGGCTGGGTGGAGTTCTGAAGAGAGGGAAGTCCGGATGTGGAAAATGGCGGCACCCATGGAGTGGGTGGGGGGTCGTCTGGCTGGTTGTGAGGTTCTGCCGGGGTGGTGGGCCAAGGCTAGAACCCACCATGCCTCCCGACTGCCTCATGAACGGCTGGGCACAGGGAGAGCAAGGAACCGCTCTGCCCCATGTCTGAGTCTCTGGACCAGCATACCTGGGCTGGATCCAATCTATATGTTGAATATTAACCACAGGTGTTTTAGTTTTTGTCAATGATTTGCCCACCTTCTTTCCCAGAGAAGTGAACAGTGCTCTTACAGCACACCTAATCCCTTGAGTTTATATTTAACAGATACAGGGCCTTGATACAAGCTGCAGTGACCCTAACAGACAGTACCTCATGGGGTAGGAGAAGCTAAAGTGTTTAGAGGATTATTCTGAGAATTATGGTAAAAGCTCAGAACTTTTAACCTTTGTCCCTGAGCCCAGAACCAGTTTGGATTCTATATATTCTTATTGTGTCTATCCAAACAAATGCAAATATTAGTGAGAAGTAAACTTGCCTATTTAATATATACTAGCTGCTATGGAAAGAGAAAAGCAATATAGACAGAATGACAACCCGGTATGGATTTCTCAGTGTGACCTCTAGACAAATAGTCTCCTTGAGTCAATCCTCCCAAAAGAATGTACACTTTACCTCTGTAAATGATCTACCATGCCTATATGCAGTCCTATTCCTCAAACCCCTCTGATTTCCTATAATAAGGTTGTTAGATTCTAAACAAACTGACCATTAACTGTCAGTTGGTGGCACCATCTCCTAGTTCTTCTCCCAGGAAGATGGCTCTCACCATCGGAAGTTAGTACTAAGGGACTGCACCCCATGTTCCTCATAATTACCCTTTATACTGATCTAGGGTAAAAGTCTCCCCAAATAGCAAAAGTGATCATGAGAAGGAAACAAAATGGAGAGGTCACTTTCTTGATTTCAAGATATTACAGAGCTGTAATTAAAACAAAATTTACTGCCTCTAAGACTGACATAGAAGGGGGCCGGAGCGATAGCACTGTGGGGGGGCATTTGACTTGTACGCGGCTGTCCTGGGTTCGATCCCTGGCATACAATATGGTCCCCTGCACAGAGCCAGGAGTAACCCCTGAGCATTGCCGGGTGTGACCCAAAAAGCAAAAATAAAAAAAAATACACATAGAAATAAAAGGCATAGAAAAGGGGCCCCCACATGTACTCCAACTTATTTGCTGATTGATATTCTATAAATGTGTGACAGCTACTAGTATAGAAAAAAATTCTGAGTAATAATAATGATTTGGAAATTGGACATTCATGTGTTAAAAGTAACAATCTAAACCCCTATGTTTTATTTCTCATGAATATTGAACCAAGGAGCTAGAAATATAGCTCAGGGTTCAGAATGCACAAGGCTCCAAGTTTGAATCCTAATACTGCATGACTCCTAATGCATTACTAGTATGTCCTTGGAGACTCCTGAGCCGTGCTGAGTAAGATCCTGGTGTCCCCAGTTTTCCTGCTGGGTCCAAGCACCCTTGTGTTACTGGTCCCTAATATTCTCTAGTTCAGTTAGTTTACTATAATTGGCAGTGGCCCCAAACCTCCCTTGATCACTCTGGGAGACCCTCCCACCCAATAAATAAATACTAAATTAGATTAAAGACAAGTATAAGACTGAAAATCATAAAACTCCTAGAATGAAAAGAATAAACCTCTTGATTATGTATTTGGTGAAGATTTCTAGATGTTACTCTTAAAGCACAGGAAACAAAAATTAAACATTAAACAAAAAGCATTCTATCAAATCAAAAAGTTTCTAAAGAGTGAACTAAATTATCACAAAATGAAAAGACAATTTACAGAATGGGAAAGTATTTGTAAGCAATATCTCCTATGGAGTTAATCTACAAATAACATAAAGAAAATATATGACCTAAAAAGTATAAAAATAACCCAGTTAAAAATGTCTGAACAGGCCACAAAGTGTAATAGAAGAGAGAGAGAGAGAGAGAGAGAGAGAGAGAGAGAGAGAAACACAGGGGTATAGACAAAGAGATCTAGATCACTACATCCCTAGACATCCCATTGTTCATTGATTTCCTCGAGCAGGCACCAGTAACATTTCCATTTGACCCTATCACATGCCAGTGTAGCCCAATGGCATCTGCTTGCTTCAGGAATACGAAGAGCCTCAAACCATTAGAGAAGTAACATGCGCCTGTAATAGGGGGCAGACAGGTTTTGCTGGGCATGTTTGGGAATGGGTGGTGGGAACTGGCACTAGTGGAGGGATGGGTTCTGGAACACTGTATTGTAGAAACCCAATTATGAACATCCTTGTAATTCTATACCTCACATGGTATAATAAAAATTAAACAAAATGAAAGAGAGACAGAGGTAGAGAAACAGACTGAGAGAGAGACACAGAGAGAAAGGAAGGAAAATAAAAAATGCCTGCTATAGAGCTGGGAGGGAGGGAATGTGGGGACATTGGTGGTGGGAATGGGGCACTGGTGAACGAATGAGTGCTGGAACAATGTATGACTGAGACCCAATTGTGAACATCTTTGTGATTGTGTATCTCACGATGGTATAATAATTTTTTAAAAAAGAAAATAAGATAAAGACAGAAAAAAAATTTAAAAAGTCTAAATATTTCATTAGACATGTTTCAAACAGGATTAATAAAAAGAACAGATAAATGTGAAATAATAAAAAATTAAAAAATTAAAAAATAAATCTTTTTAATGAATAAAACAATTAATAATTAGTAAAATAATATCCATAATTATATATTGATTCATGCATATTTCAATTGTCATCATTATAAAGATAAGAGGGGTAAAAAGTAAGTATAGGTGATATGCGCTTGTCTTGCATGTAGCTGATTAGCACAATCCTTGACTCTGCATATTGTTCCAATAGAACTATTAGGAATAACCCCTGAGCATAGAGCAAGGAATCAGACTTAACCCATCCTACTACTCCCCCAAAAAATATAACAGATGGTTATGTCAGAGCTTAGATAGTAGAGCAAAAGCCTAGTGTGAGGATGCCTTCACTTTTTACTCCTGACACCAAAGGCACACCCCACACCTTATTAAGGCATGTATATCTGATGTACTTCTGTTGTCATTTGTACTTCTGTTGACCCCTAGCTCCTGTGGGAAAACTCAGTCTTTATGCTAAAGAGATAGCTATAGCAGCATAGTTGTATAAGAATTTTACGATAGCTAAGATATGGAAACAATCTAAGTATTTATTGAAGAATAGGTAAGAGGCTGTGATATATGTAGAATACAATTTAAATACAGTATGCCATTAAAAATCATTACATATAATAATAATGAGACTTGAGGGTGTTCTATACAGTTAGAGAAAGGTAAATACTGTTACTGTCAATATTTTTAGTGTACCTCTGACATTGGTAGAACTCCTGGGAAAGTAATTAGATAGTGTATTGTAAAGTGTGATTCATAACTTACTTGTACATGCTGTTAAATACAAAACCACAAGACCCCTAATTTACTTGCTGTAAATGATCTGTCCAACTTCCCTTGATATAATCATGATTGTAAATACTTATAATATCTCTAACCCTTTTCATACTGTAGACCCAACCTTATTGCTGTACTTTTTACCATCAAGTAAGTGCACTGTGCCTTGCTAATGGGTACTACTGAACATGAGTCAGAGGCATGAGTTTGCACAAATACCTATAAAATGGCATGTTAGATCACTGCTCTCTGTCGATGTCCTCAGACACCCATGCTCTGTGGACTCAGTCCACTGATAAATAATACCTGTTTCCCACCATGAGCTTTGTCTTGCGGTGTATGATTAGACAAATTCCTGGTATTACAGAATGAATGAACTGCTATGTGTGCTTAAGCCTCATTTTTCATCAGTAATGATAAGAAAAGATGATAAAATATCCCTTGAAGCATTATATAGATTAACAAATAGATAGGGGAAAATCCAAATAATGATAAAAATGGAGAATAAGTGTCAATTTATGTTATATTCACTGCACAATTTTTTGTTTGTGAAACAAAAAAATATAATTAAGAAACAATTTCTTTGAGGGAAGCATACTAATAGAGTCCCCCTGAAAAATAAAGGTTGTAAAATCTTAAGAATACCATTTCTACAGAGCTTAAAAAATTGACTGATACATTTATTTATTTTAAGAAATATTACCCTTGGCACATATCAGGAACAATCTACCTAAAGTAATTGGTTAAATAAAATCAATTTTAATTTAGAAGAATTTTCTTCTGAGTCAGTCTGTTATAATTCCTAGTGTAATACCACCCTTACAGCCTTAGAAGGCAGAATAAAGACTGCATTGGTCAAACTATAGAATGAATTTGCTTCACACTTTAACAAAATTGTGAAAATTCCACTCTGACAGGATTGAGGAACATTGATGAGGGCAGAAACAGAAGAAGCATGCCCCTAAAGGGTGTGTATAGCTTTAAGGAAAAGTCAAAAACCAGACCAAGTCTCTAAATGCTGACAGACAAGCTTCATGCTGCCTTCAAGGTGGGGATGATGAGTTGAAAACAGACAAAGAGAGAAAAGAGATAGGGAACCTGCCATAGAGGCAGGCTATGGGAGGGGGAGGGAATCGGGGACATTGGTGGTGGAAAGTGGGCACTGGTGGAGGGATGCGTGCTGGAACACTGTGTGACCGAAACCCCCAAACATGAACAACTTTGTAAGTGTATATCTCACGGTGGTATAATAAAATATTAATTTGAAAAAAGACCCTGGAAAAAAAAAGAAAACAGACAAAGGCTGGTGATGCAATTCAAAGTCTGAAATTCTAAGGTGGAACAATGGTTAGACCAAAAGACATATTTTTTTTGGAAAAAGGCAAATTTCCTCATTTATAACAACATGTATTTTAGATAATAAGAACATGTATTATAGATAATATTATAAATAACACAACCTACCAGAAGTCAGGAAGAGAACTTCCCCAGGCAGGCCAAATTTACATATAGTATGTTATTTCCATTTGCATCAACTGTGTTTTTAGTCTTAGGCTAAAAGAGAACATTTGTGGGAGATGTACAGTAGGTTGGACCAGTATGGCACCAACATATTATATGGTATGTTGTGACCCTCCAGGAGTGAACCTGAGCAGATAACCAGGAATAAGCAAACCCTGAGCACTACTGGGTGTGGCCCCAAAACAAAACAAAAAATGGGATAAAGCTATTAAGTTTGTTATAAAAGGTGAATCTGGGAGAAAAGTTGATTCTACCTGCCCACCGTACCACATATACAGAATGCTAGTAAAAATGCTGCTGGTCATAGACTTATAAGAAAGTTGGCTGCATATCAAATACTTACTTAGCAGCTCTTGATAAATACAGCAGTGAGTCAAACTGAATGTCAGAACAACTCAGAATGCCTGTCCTGTTGATGAAATGAGATTTCTATGGAGAGACAGTCAAGAGCTAGAGGTTTGTCTTATATAAAAGTACTTTCCACAAACACAACTCTTCAGAAGAACTGTAGCTGTCATTCCTTGAAATCAGATTTCTTCTTTCATGGACACGCATTACTTTCTGATGACTGTAGTGGAAATCTGTCTAAAGCATAATTGAATTTATATGTAAAATAAATTTAACCATAGCTTCCTATATATCTTTAGATATACTCTCAGCTTATGTCATATTTTCTTTCTAGTGAGTAGCCATCATATTTCAAATTAGCCAATCACAACAACTTTGAATAAGTTTAATTATAATATTTTGGCATTGGGTTAAGATATGCTTACCATGGATGACAATGGAATAAATTTATGAAGATAATCTTCAGCCCATTCAAAAGATGTGTTTCTTCAATTTCCCCATCTGGACTTCCCTCTCGTCAGAACTCCACCCAGCAGCAGCCTATCACAGCTTGTCTCATGGAGTTCCACCTTGCAGCAGTTTTTTTTTTCCAATCCGGCCCAGGTATGCTTAACCAGAGACTTACAGATATGGGACAGAGCTGCTACTTGCTCCCCCTGTGCCCAGCCACTCATGAGGCACCCAGGAGGGATGGCGGGTTCTAGCCCTGGCCTGCACCCCAGCAGAGCCGCATAACAAGCCAGATGACGCCCCCTACTCCATCGGGCCGCCATGCCATAAACTAGTAGCAATTATGGACCTTAATTCCATGACCTGAAGAATTATTTGAGGATCTTCCTGTCCCTGGAGCAAGCAGATTCCCTTGGGCTACACTTGCTTGCAACAGGACATATGGAGATGTTATTGGTGCCCGCTTGAGCAAATTGATGAACAATGGGAGACACAGTTATACAGTGATATAAAGTAATAGAAATTTGCACCCAAATGATAATGATTTTGTTGATTCTGATCATAAATAGTCATTTATATAGGTTATATAATAAAGTTAAAGTTTTAAATATGCATAATAGTTTAGGCTTATCTTTTTATCATCAAGGACATTCATCACTATTGTCAAAGTAAAAATTTAAATTAACACCTCAATTTCCATATATTTTTTCATATTTTTCCTCTTCTGATTTGGAGCAACAACATGGGGTTCTCAGGTATTACTCCTGGTTGGCTTGAAGGACCACATAGGGTACTGAGCATCAAACAAGAGTTGACTGTGTGTAAGGCAATTACTTCATCTACTGTGCCATTGTTTTGTCCCCAAATCTTTTATCAATTAATCTATAAGCTTTTGGCATATCTACTCTTTAGTTTAAAATGAAGCTTTGAGGCAGAGAGACTCCAGTGTGTAAGATGCTTACCTTGAACACCAAAAAGTTCAAGTTCAATTCCTGGCACCCTATAAGATACCTCAAGTCTTGCCAGTAGTGATTTGTGAGTGCAGTGCCAGGAGAAATCCTTGAACACCACTGAATGTGGCCCCAAAACTAAACAAAGAAAAAAATCAAAGAAAAAAGTAATAAAACCTTAGTGGGTAAGGTATAATTATATCAAACATGGCATATAGCACTCAGAAAAAACATCTCTTCTAATCATTCAACAAGCTGAGAATCTTTCTCATTTTTTTGTTGACTTATTAGACAAATATTTTTAGTGTGCTCTCTGTGTTCTCACCAAGGAACCTCCCAATTTTAAAGATAGTATTAGGTAAGAAGGAGGGAAAAAGTCCCATGTCAATTAATTCCTTCTATCAAGAATTTTTTTTTCTTTTTGGGTCACACACTGCTATGCTTAGGAAGTACTCCTGGCAGATTTTGGGGGACCATATGGGATGCCAGGGATCCAACCTGGGTTGTCCAAGTGCAAGGCAAACGCCCTGGCCACTGTGCTATCGCTCCAGCCCAGAGACCTGGGCCCTACGAAAGCAGTATGAGAATGCTATTCAGGTCTCCCAAAGAGGAATTGAAAGAGCTATGCTTGGAATATCACACCTCATTCAAGTGAGAGAAGGAATCCGGAGTTCTGACCTCCATCAACAATCCAGAGTCAGGGACACTGTCTCATTTGCCAAGGCATAGAAAATCACATGGGCTGCATATGTAATGCAATCTGGAGATGATCACTGGACTAGAGCCATAACTGACTGGATCCCACGGGATGTCAAAAAGATCACATGGCCGCCCACCTACAAGATGGTCAGACTTCTTTCTCAAGACCCTGAATGAATGATTTGAGGCTCTTTGTATTCCTAAATCAAGCAGATGCCATTGGGCTACACTGGCACGAGATAGGGTCAAATGGACATGTTACTTGTGGCCACTGGAGCAAATCGATAAATAACGTGATGTCAAGTGATCAAGAAATTAAAATCTAGGACCGGAGCAATAGTACAGCAGGTAGGGTGTTTGTCTTGCATGCTGCTGACCTGGATTTGATCCCGGTATCCCATATGGTCCCTGAGAACTTCCAGGAGTATTTCCTGAGTGTAGAATCAGGAGTATCCCCTGAGAACTGTCAGGTGTGACCTTAAAGCAAAAAATAAATAAATAAATAAAAATCCAAAAACACAAAGAAATTAAGTTCTGGGGAGATAAATTTTAGATACATACAGATACAAATAATGTATGATAGTAAATTTTCTAAGAAAAATTGATATGAACAATAAAGCGCATGTTATTTTAAGCTTGATTAATAAAGGAGCAGATGTTTGAAACAACAATTGGCTGAAAAGGGGGCTAATTATGATCATTCCTAGGATCAGGATCCTAGTCAGAGGCCAAAAAATAAAGGCACATTTAAAAAAACAAATAACTCTTTCTGTTAGAGAAACTGTAATGTATTTTCATTTATTCAGCATATAAGTTTCTGTACTGTTGTATTGAGAGGGGAAAAGATTACAAAAAATGTTGTGTTAACAGAATCTTAATTCATATACTTACACATATGACTATACTTGATAAAAATTATTCCTAGTGTTCTGAAACCTTTACTGAATAAAAGTTATATGTGTTATTAAAAAATTCAGAGTTTACAAGAAAGTTACTTTAAGTATTAAGACTTAATATCTATGTTATACTTTGAGAATGAATTTTTATAAAGTATAAAAGAGCATTAAGATAGTAGGTAATAATTTTTTAAATTAAAAGAAACAGGTTTTGTCAAAGAATACATTTATAGAACTTTTAATTCCACATTTATTTTCAGTTTGAGGAAACAACTTTATTTTATAACACTAAATTTTTATGAAATAGTCTAAGAAACCCCATTCTTTGAATATATAATATAAATATATACAGTAATAATAAACAAAATTTTAATGTATTTTAAATTCAGCAGTGTAAAATACAGAATATGTCTACATCATTTTACTTTTGATTTGTTCATATAGTTTGGTATACTTTTTGGTTAGAAATACATGACTAACACTTTTATAACATTCAGATTAATAAAAAATATTATTGCATTAAACTACAGTCCGAGTAACTTATTGAATAACCTAAAAAAAGCTGCTCTGCATATATAATAGTGCAATTAACTAGTCACAATATAATTTTAAAGGTTTATACAGAAAATATAAAATAAAATTGTTGGATTATATATCATATTGCCAGACTATCCCATTTAATTACATAGTGAATGTTTTAAATAGATCCCAGTTAAGTGGGAATTCATTTTAAACGGTTATACAATCAATTTATGCTACCAATTATTTTATAAGCTCTCACACAAAGAAAGAAGTGACAATTTAGTTTGTAAGAAAAGCAATTTCTTCTGAAGTTAATTGTCCAGTAGGTGAATCTGTTTCAAAAATACCATTTTGAACATATATCAAGGTCTACCCCTAATGACTAAAGTGTATAGCCAATAAAACCACACAGTCTCATACACACATGCACGTGCATACATATTTTGATTATTCTCAAGTTGCCTGATTTTTTGTCAAGATATTCTTGTCCTTGATATTAAAGACAGGTGTGCAAAACAAGTGAATTTGGGTAGGGATTTAAAAAAGTGTTTTGGGTACTCTCCAATACAAAGGGGACAAAAGGCCTTTTCACTTATTTTTCTAATGTTGGCTTATTCTAAAGCTGACCTGTAAACCTAACAAATTTAGCCACTGTTTCCATTTTAACACAACTTGATCCAAAGTAGTATAACAATCGCCTTCACCTATCTACTTAATAGACAAATTGGATAATAATCTACTGTCATTAAATGATAACCTTTGAAAATCTTCTAGACCCCAGATTTCTTGGCAGGGAAACTCCTACTTCAGGATAAATCTACCATTATAATGAAGAATATTAGTTTGACGGACTAAATTATTTTTCTTTAGTGATTTTTCCATGAAGGACATTACATGACTTTTCCATGAAGGACATTAAATGATTTTCCTCACTACCATATGAAACTTTTTACCTAACTTGCTTTTTAAGAGGCCAGAGCGATAGTCCCTCAGGTAGAGCATTGGCTTTGCACGTAACCAACTCAGGTTCCATCTCAGGAATTCCATATACAATACCAGGAGTAATTCCTGAGTGCAGAGCCAGAAATAACCCCTGAGCATCACTGGGTGTGACCCCAAAAAGCAAAAATTTTAAAAAAAATCACTTTTTAAGAATGTTTTATTAAGATGCTAATACTTTTAATTTATTCTAATAAAAGTATACTTCTCTTCAAGCGTTCATCTATTTTCATGAATCAAAATTAAACTTTGAGTCCTGCTGAGCCAAAGATAGTACTAGGTCAGTTCTGCCCTAAGCACATTAGCTGCATAAACTGATGTGTAAGATTTGGGTTCCTTAAACTCTCCTAGAAGAGTTTAAGGAAGACTAGAATGATATTTACATAATTTTTTTTTCAAAATGTTTAACAATCTTTCTGAAAACTCATGTTGAAGTTTTATTTTGGTTTGCTTTTTTGGGGGTCACATCTGGTGGTCACATCTTACTTGTGTCTCTGAGCTTCAGGACTGCTCTTGGCAGTGTATATGGTATCAGGGATAAAATCCCAGCTTGTTCATGGCAGGTTCTTTGTACTACTATACTATCACTCTGGCCCTCAGACAAAAATTTTTTAGGGAAGATAGAGAAATGTGAAACTGGATAGAGGTGATCAGTAATATTCTTGTTTTTGTTGTTTTTCTTTAATGAAGGCAAAATTCTCCATAAACCAGCATAGGTGTCTGGTTATTTTGTTCCGATACAACAGTTAGATATTAAATGGCACCCGAACAGATAGCTCTATGTGTGTGTTTCTAATTATCATGCCAAGTACTAACAGAAAAACGATGGTTTAGAATTACTTTTAAGGTATTATGGTAAAATTCAGAAACTATGTTGGAAGTTTGGTAAATGAGCTACAACTTGAAGCACCAAGAAAATAGCTATACCAGACAATATGATCCCAAGTAATTTTATTAAATAAATCTTCCTTTATCAGGAAAATACTTTATAATATTTTTAAATATAGTCCTATTCCATAATAACATATTCTATTAAATATGCAGAAATTAATGAAAAGGAGTTAATATCAAATCCATTTTCTCTTACTGAAATAGAAATCTCAGGGAATTATGTTATTACTGAGGGGTGGGGAGGAGGAGTTAGAACAAGAAACTTCCAAAATTATTCCTCATTATCTGATCATTTCTTCTATTTTATAACAATTTGGACTTTCATTTCTTATGACATGTTGGACTTTTAGTAGTGAAGCTAATGTAGTATATATACATGTTTATTTTTAATGATGCATTCCTGAAATAAGTGTGATAATCTAGTTTTTCCACAAAAAGAGAGAATATCTGTAAAAAGAAAATCTTAGGGAATATTAAAATACACTTTAAAAAATTTCATTGTATAATTTTGTGCTGATTTTGGCAAGGAATGGTTAATAAGATGAATTTTGAGGCCAGAGACACAGCACAGATGATAAGGCACTTGCCTTGCACTAGCTGACCCAGGTTCATTTTCTGTTTTCATGTTTGGTTACTCAAATACTACCATAAGTGGCCTCTGAATGCAGAGTCAGGTTTAAGCACTCAGCACTGAGCACTGCTGGGTGACAAAAAACAAACAGCAGCAATAAGAACGTGATTAACTTTTCCAAATCTCTGTTTCCTGGTTTAAAGTACTTTGTTTTGCCATATTCTGAATCCAGTGAAGCTATCTGTTGGTTAATTATTCATGTGTTTCTTTTTGTGACACTGGACATTGAATGACAGCATAACACGTAAAATACATATGCTTTGCCAATGGACTATATATTGGTCTGATGCTGGTGGCTCTTTATATCTAAAAATATAAATAAACAAAAGTGTGTGCAAAGATTTCACAGTTGTACTAAAAATATTTTCAGTTTTTATATTAGCATTTTTAGTTTAAGACAGATACAAAAAACTTGTTCCAATTAGACAACAAGTAAGAATAATTCCACAGAGAATTTCCTCTCTTCTCAGAATATAGGTGTAAAGAAGTTTGATGCTAAAAAGGAAACATGTATTACATAATTGTTTGAATGGGAGAACAGTGTTCACATAATCCCACCAAGATGAAAAAAAATTTTAATGAACCTAATTTGAAACTTTGTATATATTAAAAAAATCTATTTCATTTTCTTTCTTTTTTTGTGGTTTCATTTAAGTAAAAGACTTAGGGTATAGTCTCTGAAGCTCCTTTTCATCATTTATCTCTTATCCCCACTTATCTATAGCGCATCACTACTCCCCAGTGCAGACTATACTTACGCGAATTAGTGACTTCAATTATTTTCTATGATTTAATGATTAGCAAAACAAATGCCTTTCAGTCAAACTCTATTCATAAATTATCAATTCAATATTTCCAGTCTAATATTTATTAGGTGTCTCAAACAGAATTTTTAAACTTGTTTTCCTCACCTATCCTTGTCTTCCACAATATTCACATTTCAATCAGCACTATAATGCAACATTTTAGTTACTTGTGAAAAAAAAAACAATTATTATTTCTGATTTATCTTTTTCTATTATATTGTATAATCAATGTGAGGCATGTATATGATACATTTTATCTACTAATTGACAATTATATTACTACCTTTACTTTTATAGAGATTATTCACATTATTTAAAAAATTAGCTGCAATAATCTCTACTAGTTTAGTAAACCCTGTAAATCTAAGATGACACATATTGTCAGAATTAACTAATAGCTTCTTATGCACAATGAAAATAATTGTAAAAGTTATAATATTACTTCACAATTACTCTTCTGACATTTCCTATAATTCTGCTACTGTAAACTTCCTTACCATATAAAGTGTGATCAGGATTTTTTTTTTTTTTTTTTTGCTTTTTGGGTCATACCCAGTGATGCTCAGGGGTTACTAAAGTGTGAACACTGTATGACCAAAACCCAAATATGAACTTTTTAATTGTATATATTTGTAATTGTATATCTCACGGTGGTATAATAAAATACTTAAAAAAAATAAAGTGTGATCAGGATATTTTTTTAAGCACAGCTAGTACTTCTAATAGACTGTTACTCTTCTCTTAACTTAGAATCCTCAGTCCTTAATTTACTTCACATTTTTACTGAAATAACATTCCCAAAGCAAATCGTGCCCTCACCAATCTAATGTACTTTATCTTCTACAATCTTAGTGTACTTTATCTGTCTTTTGTGCTTTTCCTTTCATAACATTTATCAGCATCAAAGTGTATGTTTCACTTGGCTATACCTGTATGACTCAACTAGGATTAGACTGTAGTACAGCATCAGCTTTTTCTAGTTTTGATAATTAATACACGTTAGATTCAAGTAGTTAGATACCTGCCATTCATGAATACTTGTTGAAAAATAAAGATAATAAAATAGATATATGAGAAATAAAAAGTGCTCTGAGAAGTCAGATGAACAAGCTTCTCATTTTTTTTTTCTTTTTTTGGGTCACACCGGCAATGCTCAGGGGTTTCTCCTGGCTCTGCACTCAGGAATTACTCCTGGAGGTGCTCGGGGGACCATATGGGATGCTGGGGGATCGAACCCGGGCCAGCACAGGCCGGCTGCGTGCAAGGCAAACGCCCTACCCTCTGGGCTATCGCCCGGCCCCAAGCTTCTCATTTTCTAATGGTAGAGTCTATATTGTTTTATACTTGCTGGTATGAAGACTGATTAGCTTCGGTTCTATTAAATTTGATTGTCTCTAAAGCCAAATTTTACGGTGAATGTACAGGGATAAAGCTCTCCCTTCAAGATTAGAATTAACCAAACTGGCTGCCACTCAGAACAGAGCTAAAAAGAAACATATTCCAGGGAATAGAAAACATTTTGAATAATAAATAAATTATTAAAAATGTTTAAAAATCATTTGAAAAACTGCATGACCATTAGTTTTATTCATCATCAGCTTTAGAAATATCTAATACAATTAAGTAAAACACAAAAAATGCTTTATAAGATTTTTGTCAATGAATATGATAAATATCTGTATTTTTTAACAGTTACCTATAAACATTATGTCGATGAGTGAACGCAGTAAGATCACTGAGTAAAAGAATAAAGAACTCAATATTCTAGTCCCTGTAGAATGTGAAAGCTTAACTGATATTTCAGATTGTTTGTGAATATACTTGATAAAATATTAATGATAGTATATATATATATATATATATGTTTTTGACATAAAACTTGAACATTGTTTATTTTATATTTGGTGTTTTTTACTTTCAAAGTTCTCTGGACATAGTCGTGTGTGAAATAAATATCACCCAACTTTTTCATAGAAACTCAAAAATACAATCTGTAAAAGATCATTTTAACTATTCACCATGAATTACTCAGGAAAATACTTACTCTTATTTCCTATGATGATATAATTGTTAAAACGTTATATTGGAATCTTAGTTGATGACTAGCCACAGAAATTATCTTAATAGTTATTTATTTCATTTTTATCTGATAAAAAATGTCACTCAGTCACTCATTCAGCAAACTCCCAGAACATATGTTTCACTTCATTTTCATTATAAATGATCTGCTTAATTTCTTCTATTACTTTTTTAAATTATGTGAGAAATCTTCCAAACAGATATTTAACTCATTTCTCCTACATTTCCATAAAATTAATTTTAATCTTCTATATTATTTTTCACATTAAATAAGATGTTAAAATGATCCCATTTTGATATTGATAGTTCAGCTTTTAATGATATATTGGTCAAATTCCAAATTGATATCAATATACATAGTCTTACAATAATCAGATAGACCACTAAATACATTGTTTTGTAGGTAGTGACAATTTTATTTAGACACAAGAGGGGCTCTAATGCTTATTAGGTCAAATGCGTTGACACATTTAAGGCTTCTTTCACTCCATTTAACTGTTGCATCTGACTGGAGCAAGAACGATGGCAAAGATCCTGACCTTGAAAGACAGGTTGGATTAAAGGATTCAGATGGATGATAGAAGTTGTGGCCGGGTTTAAGTGAGGACCAAACAAGGCAGGGAGAAAGGCTGTAGAAGGCAGAGGCTGAAGAGTAATATGAGGTGGGTGGAAGGGGGTAGCAGAAACCAAATGCAGAGGAGGACCAGCTAAAAAAGTGGGTTGTGTAGGGAGGATGGTTGGGGTCAGAGGAGAAAATGTGAATGGTGCAAAGTGGGGCTGTGAAAGAGGATGCAACTGAGTTATTGGGAGGTGACTGCTATGAGAATTTATGGAAGCAGAAACAGCAAAATGCTGCAGGAATGTGTGGTGGATGGTGGTGATAGAAGCATGCTGGTGAACAGGAACTGTATGCACAGCTGAGGCTGGAGAAAAGGCAGTTGGCCCTGCAGCAGGCAAAACACGGAGGTGTTTTGATAGGAGCTGTTTCTGCATGTGCTGCTGGGCTTGTAGTTGTAGGAGCTTATATTTATCTATTTCATCAGGAGAAAATGTTATTGGCTGTTGAATTAAAGGAGGCGAGAGAGATTTATGATATACCCCTAATTCATCTTCTACATTGTCATGCCTCTGAATATTTTTGTCATGGTAAGAGTTTATATTCCCTTCTACATAACTCAAATGCATGCTTACATCCTGTATGTCTACATTTATTTGGTTTTCTTTGGTCTCTGTGGAATCAGTCACACCACTGTATCTGTTAGAAGGGCAAGCACCAGGTACATTAAATACTGGCTCACAGTTTTGAATAAACGGTTGGGCTTCACTAATCAGAGGTCTTGACTGTTCTTTTGTTGTTGGGTTCATTTTTATAGTTGGTGACTGAGACTCTGCTCCAATGTCAGTTACACCTTTAGAAAGAGGGTTATCACAATCAGTGTCTAGTAAAACTGTGAAATTATTTGTCTGTGTACTTTTGTCTTTGTCCTTCTCAATAGTTCTTTGAATCATACTGCCTTTATCAGTTCTTTTTACTCCTGTTCTGTATCTGATCAGACAATGACAATTCTGGTCTGGTACAGCCTGGTCCTGTAAACTGAATTGTACATTGAATTTGTGAATGTGCTTCTGATTCAACTTTACACCTGTTAGATGAAGCCTCAGAATTATTTGACTGTTCCTGAAACTTCTTGGCTTTCACTCTTTCTAGAAGATTTTTAGCTGTCAAGGGAGTCCTTTCGCTCTCTGTAATGGTCAACTCTGTTACTTCTGAAGGGCTGCTGGAACAGTTCCTAAGAAGGCAATTGGTATTCCCAGAGTTACACTTAATGGGGTGCACTTTTTGAAAGTCACAAATGTGAGGGTTGTCCAAATATTCTTCATTACTTTTGCTTTCATTTAAGTAATAAATTTTTTTTCTTGAGTAAGAGCCTAGTAGGCTGTGTTGAGATCCCAGGCAATTCAGTGATTTTTCGTTGTTGTGAGCACAGTTAACTTGTGTGTTTGTATCATAGTGGGACATTCTCCTGGATCTGGGACTTGAAAATTGTTGACTCTTTCCTATTTTATTTCTTTCTCTGTAGTGACTATATCTGTGTTTTGAATGTTGCTCATTTTTAAATGATGCCCATAATTTGAAGTTCCTTTCTCTCTGTGTTTCAGTCTGTAGACAGTTTGCCTTTGCTCTCTCCTCAGACCAGTAGAAGCAGTTGTGCTTTTGGCGTTTCCGTGTGCCTCTCAACTGAGTTATGTGCTCCCTTTGAAAAGTAGAGCAAATCTTTGCCATCATTGTCACTGGACCTGTGATCTGAACAAGGACTTCTTAAGCTGGATGTGCAGCCAGCGGTTGTGTCTGAAGGACTAGACTCTCTGTTCAGAGATGACTTGGGAGGAATTGTGTTGGTCATAGTGGTTGTGGTTACTGTGCAAAATTACACTAAAGTCCTTCTCATGGTCACCGTGACCCTGGAGTGTGTAAAGACTAGAATTCCAGGTGAATTGAGTTCCATCTTCAAAATCTGAATTAGGATCACAGGGAATCAGTTTATGCTTTTTAGTTCTAGAGATATAAGGAGAAAATGAAAGACCTTCATTTGCATCATTTAGAACTACTCTCTGGCAGCTTTGCCATTGTGTCCTTGAAGGTTTCTGAAACTCATCATCATTGTTTTTAATGTTCCCCACACAATTCTTCAGAGAGATATCAAGGTAAGCAGGCACTTCAGGATTTTTCATTTTCAAATCAATTGCACTAAAACTATGCTTACTCATATTTGGCTTGGAATCATCACAGCTCAAATTATATTTTATCTGAAAATTTTCCCAATCTGGATTAGCTATCATCATCTTTGGTTTCAGAGGCTGACTATCTTCTTGGATCAATTTTGGTTGGCCTTTGATTAAACCTGAGTCTTGGCTCTCACTTCTGGTCTTCACTTCCAAAGACTCCTTAATCAGTTCTGTTTTTAAGTTCTCCAGATCATGGCCATCTTTTGTATTCCGAGAAAGCTTGAAATCAAAATATAATGGGTTGCAGCCATAAGAGATACAGGGTTTAGTTTTAGTAAAAAGCAGAAGTTCTGTAGGCCATTGAAGTGTGGTATGGCCATCCTTGCTTTGTACATGGAGAAAAGACAATGGTTTAGATATCACATCATGGGGACATGCTTCTCTTACAAGCTTTTGCACATTTTTGCTAACTCTATCTGCTGCATCTAGAGATTTTTCTCCATTCCTCACTCTACATTTTGAATTCAGAGGCACTCTGTTGTTTTGTTCACTTGGCTCTGGTGATGGAAACTTATCCAGACATTCAAATATCCTGGCATCACTCTGCTTATAAATGTTTGGGGGTTCGGAGAAAGTGTTCGCTTGGCATGAGTAATTAACACAGTTTTCTGAAGTGTTCTTCAATGTACTTCTAGTTTCTTTTCTGCTGGAAGGAGGAAAATCCACATCAGAAGGATGCATGTTTGATTTAGAGAATGAAGCATGAATGCCAAGTGAATCTTCCAGTGTTTTATCAGTCGAGTCATTTTTGTCTTGCAGAATTTGAGAGCTTATGGTGAAGGTATTGTGTAAAACACTTTCCAGATGGCTTGGTGAGATGTTTATATCTTTTTCTTTAGTGAAGTGTGTATTCTCATTTGCAAACCTGCGGCACTTGCATTTCTCTGCAGTGTGTTTTGTTTTATAGATGGGTGGCTTACAATCATGAGTCTCTTCTGTGTTCTCACTAAACACTGATGCTGAAGATTCTAATTTTAGATGTACTTTTTTGGAAAAAGAAAATGATACTCCTGACCTGTGATTTGCATTGCTGAGATTTGAAGATGTTTGTTGTACCTGATTTCCAAACATATAACGTCGATCTGTTTGTAATTGGTGCCTATTTGCCACAGTGGCCCGCTGTTTATTGGAGATACTTCTAGAGAGATTTTTTCCTTGAAGAAGAGCATTCTTCATGCAGGATATCTTTCTGCTGTTCTTAACTGGAAAAATTCCTTGTTGAAGTTGTTTTTCTAAGGCCACTCTGGGGGCTTTGTACGCTGGTCCATTTCCAGAAACACTGCAAACAAAATACATATTTAAATGATAAAAATATTTTATGTCTTATCTATGTTTAAGTATTATATTTTTTCTATGATTGGTTATGCCAAATCAGGCACTTGAGATTCAATCTGAGTTAGCCAAAAGTAAGGCAAGTGCCCTGCCTGTTGTATTATCTCTAGCCCCACATGCTACTGTTTTTGAACTACATAAAATTTAATGAAACCATGTCTCTTTGATTATATAATTCAACATATTTGTTTACAGTGATAGTTATGAAATGCACTAGTTAAGTATAATCCTTTGAAAATTAAATAAAAATTTAAGAGGTGTATATCTTATGCTAATATTCATGAATGTTCTTCAAAAACATTCAGTTCAATGGGATATTTCATGACATTTTATAATACATAATAAATTTTTATAAAAAGTTTTCCAGGGGCCGGAGCGATAGCCCAGTGGGTAGGGCGTTTGCCTTGCACGCTGGCCAGCCTGCTCCAGCCTGGGCTCGATCCCGGCATCCCATATGGTCCCCTGAGCACCGCCAGGAGTAATTCTTGAGTGCAGAACCAGGAGTAACCTCTGAGAGTCGCCGGATGTGACCCAAAAAGCAAAAAAAAACAAAAAGTTTTCCAATAGCACTGTGCCATGACATTAAACAATATATTAAATGAAATTAAGATACACTTTTAATTATAAAGCATAAAATAAATATTTAATTTTCTTTTTTCTGTACGAGGTTTAACATTTCATAATTTTAGTTTTAGTTTAAAAATCCCTTATTGAAGGGATGGGTGTTGTAACATTATATGACTCAAACTCAATCATGAACAACTTTGTAACTGTGTATCTCACTGTGCCTTAATTTTTCCCTTGTTCTTGTTTTGTTTTAAAACAAATGGTTTGTTCTTTTTTAATTTAATCTCTATCTATCTATCTATCTATCTATCTATCTATCTATCTATCTATCTATCTATCTATCTATCTATCTATCTATCTATCTATCTATCTATCTATCTATCATCTATCTATCTATCTAATCTATTTGGCTTTTGGCAATGCTCAGGGGTTACTCTTGGCTCTGCACTTAGGAATTATTCCTGACAGTTCTCAGGGGAACATACGGGATGCCGGTATCAAACCCATGTGGGGCGCATACAAGAAAAATGGCCCTCCCTATTCTGCTATTGGTCCAGCCAAATGATTAGTTCTTTATGCCTTGCCACAAATTTGAATTTATAGCAAATTCATAATAAATAACTATATACCTATAAGCCATTTTAATATCTTTAGTTATTTTAAAATATTTCCCTTCACTCAAAAAATATTTTCTTTTGGAGACCAGAGAGATAGAACAGCGGGTAGAGCATTTGCCTTGCACACGGATGACCAGGGTTTGGTACCAGGCATTCCATATAGTTCCCAGGGCACCGTCAGGAGTAATTCCTGAGGCAGAGCCAACAGTAACCCCTAAGCATTGCCAGGTGCGACCCAAAATGCAAAAAACAATTTTTTCTTTTGGTCTTTTGAACAATTGTAAATTCTTCTAACAGCTTATAATACTAATTCCACTGAATTTAATTAGAATCCAGTTGGAACTGTGGAAATAGTAATGTAATGTATGAGATAAAATTCTTGAGGTCAGATAAATAGTACCGGGAAAAGGTGCTGTGTTGTATGCAGCTGACTCAAGATTGATCCCTGGGTTCGTATTGGCCTCCAGTTCCACCATTTACTTTTTTACAAATTTTTGTTTAAACTGTTCTTGTGAATTTATGTTTTAAAATAACAATTATTGCTGCTATCCAGTTCTCAATGATTACAAGTTATCCCCTTTTTATGAAAAAAAAAAATCCTTGCAGCTTTAAAGTTACAGTATTTTCTGGGAATTGAGACAGTACAGAGAGTAAGACACTTGACTTGCTGTAGTTTACCTTGATTCAATTACTATCACTACATTTAGTCCCCTAAGCACATTGTGAGGATTGAGTCCTGAGTACCTAGTCAGAAGTAAGCCTGAGCACAGCTGGGTGTGGACCCCAAAACAAAAGTAAATAAATACAGCTTTAGCTTTAACTTGAATTTTACAGAAAGTATATTTATAAAGTTTTGAAGTTGTGTTGTTCCTTATAATAATTTATAATGAAAACATTCCTCTTATTCATCACATTCAGCTCCATTGAGTCACTTTTTCATGATTTAAGAGAGGTATTTTAGCATATGCAATATGGGGAATGAAGAACACTCTAAAGTATAAATTATTAGATACTTTTTATAAATGTGCAGAAACATAGGAAGAATAGAGCATTATGCTAATGGTTTTGGTTTTTAAACATTTTTGTAGCCAGGAAAGAAGCCTGTGCAGTAGTGAATGCTCAAAAGATTATCATGACTGTATCTTATCCTTGGATTAAATAGGAGTTTAATTTCCTTATTTAGCTACCTTTTCCAGGAATTTCAATCAATCTAACATAATATGCCTTAAATATAAGCACAAATTATTCCTAAATTACAGTTTACAGATCTTACTACCCCCACCACATGATTTGATTATAATGCAAGCATTTTACTGATTTTCATTTTATCTCTTCATTTTGTCTTAATAATGCTTTTTTATATTTCACTTTGTTTTGATTTATGTTAATTAAACACTGTTTTCTCTGTTGCTATTTAACTTTGCCATTTATGATTTAATATGTAATCTTTTCTATGTATAGTTCCTTAGATTTTTTAAAGTCTCTTTGTATACATTGGTATCGCATTATATTTTGCCCCTCTTATTCTTATTTTTATTCTAATTTTAATATCAAATCTGTATTTGTAATTAAATCTTTCATAAGTTTAAGCATTTTATTCTAATGTTTTTTGCCTCTTATTTTGCCTCTTATTTTCATATTTTTAACTTCCTATTATTTTATTGCTTCATTTTCCATAGATTTAATCTCCTTTTAATAATTTAGAAAATACTAGTTTTCTATTTTTATGACTTTAAATCTATTATATAAATACAATTTTACACCCTATAACATAGTTGAGGTTTTATTTTTATAGCTATATTCTCACGATTTTATGCCTTCTCTAAAACTTTCTATTTTCTAAAACTTGACACTAAATTGACACTAAAAAGTAATATTTTCTTAGACTCAAAAGTGAGTTGTAATATTTTACAGTACTATAATGGATCCATTGGCTTCCCAAGTTTAGTGATGTTGTTTTTCATTAAAACAACAGGGATTTAAATTTTGGCATAGAATTATAAATTTCACAATTCATCAGCTTGTTGTCAGCTGCATTAATTAGCTGCATTAAAGTTCTACATTATGATTCATATGTACAGGAATCACAATCTGCAAGTTTAATTGAGTTCCAGGTAACAATTTCCTCACTGCAAAACATTAAGTGGTTACAACCATAAGTAAAATTGTTTTTAAGCTACAAGAACATATTAATTTAATACTTGTTTTAATTATCAACATAAATGGTACTGTGTAGTAAATTTAACTACAATAATTATATCTTATTTGTCAACTAGACAATGATAAGCCTATTTGTTTCAAATTTTAATATGTGCAGGGAATGTACAGAGAGTTATTTTTCCACAAAATATATTATTTATGATTTAAAACTTACTATAGAAAAAATAGTTACTAAGAAGCCGTGTAGATCCATTAAAGTAAATCAAATAAAACAAACACTTGCATATTATATATTTTATAGATAATTTTATTAAAGAGTACTTTAAATTTACAACATTTGTAAGAAAAAATAAGATGTAAAATAATATGAATGCATAAACTTTTAGCTATTAGGTGCATTTGCCTTCAGACATATTAATTAGTTAAAATTTACTAATAATAATAATATAGCAAATAAGGAATTTTACTGTTAAAATTTCCCAAGCAAGAAAAGAGTTGTGCCATCCATTATATCTACCATCTCTTACCATTCAGACTGTTGTCTTAATTCAGCCAGCTGATGAAGTCGTTTAAGTGCTTTTTCTTGTTTTTTTTCATCTTTCCATGACTTGGAAGCTACATTTCGAGCAAATTCCCTTTGCTTTAATTCTTTAAGTCTCTGTGGACAAATAAAAACAGAAGGATTCTATAAACTGGTGATATATTCTTTCCATCCACAAGTCTACTTATTAAAGTCTGTCCTCATACAGTGGCTAATTCTGGAAGGAAGAATAAAAGTATCTGCTCCATCAATGATATCCGTGTTCCAAAATAAATCTAGTTTTCAACTAGCTTATTTATCAAAGATTATGATATTTACTCAGAAATGTCCTGCAAAGCTGGACCTCCAGTCTTGCTGGTACTATCCTCAGTACATAACTGTAATCATCTGTATGAGTATGGAAATACAAATGAACTAGCAATGGTATACAAATGGGTATAAAGGAATACCTTTAGTCCTTTATTCACTGTCCTCCTATTAGATAAGCATTCTGATTTATGAAAACTGAAATTGCAAATTAACTAGATGAAATGTGTTTGTTTTGGTTAAGACTATCCGTTACTGCGATTTAGTTTAAAGCTCTAAATGTGATTTTTTTCCTTTTTTGGGTGACACCCACAATGTTCAGGGGTTACTCCTGGTTCTGCACTCAGGAATTACTCTTGGCAGTGCTCATGGGACCATACAGGATGCTTGAGATTGATCTCGGGTAGGTAGCATGGAAGGCTAATGCCCTACTCACTGTACTATTGCTCTTGACTCTCTAAATATGATTCTTACCTTCTTTTTGGCATGGGGTATTTATCTAAGGCACAATTTTTATAATATATTCAGGAATACAAAAAAAATAAATGAAAGGGAGGTGCAGGTATTTAAACTCTGGCAAGAGACTTAGACTTGGGGGCCGGAGTGATAGCCCAGCGGATAGGGTGTTTGCCTTGCATGCTGCCGGCCTGTGCCGGCCCGCGGTTCGATCCCCGGCATCCCATATGGTCCCCCGAGCACCGCCAGGAGTAATTCCTGAGTGCTGAGTGCAGAGCCAAGAGTAACCCCTGAGCGTCGCCGGGTGTGATCCAAAAAGCAAAAAAAGACTTATTTGATTCAAATTAACAAACCACTTATTTTCATTAATCTCTTTTTCTAAAGCAATTAGCTTACATACAAATTGGTTGCTGTTCATTACCTGTTTGAATTCTTCTGAATCTGCCACTAAGTGTACCCAATACAATTGAACAAATAGAGAAACTGTGAAAATCAAATAAGCATTTTGAAGTTTGGACTTAATCCTGAATTGAAAGTATATTTGAAGATTAACCACTCTTATTCTGTTCAAAGTGATTTTAAACTGCCTAAAACTGTACTCATTTCATTTGTTTTCATTTTCAAAATTGAGTATAAAAGATGTTTCCCAGGAATACAAAAACATCTCAATCAAGCGAGGTAGACTATTCCCCCACCCATTCAAACATGGCAAAATCTCTAATGATTATTAGCTTAATCTGGAAGGGAAATACACATGGGAGTGGTGGCCATATTACTGTGCCTAGACTGAGTAACTGAGCTGGGAGACTGTCATTAGAATAACCTAAACACAAACAAGTGTCTCACAGAATTAGAAAAGACAGGGAGAAGTATGTGGTTGATCTGATTACAAGCTTTAGAAATATTTCAGAATCTTTTATTTATCTACTTATTTACCTATTTATTTATTCTTCATTTATTTATAAGATATTTATTTATTTGTTTATTTGTTTGTTTGTTTTTGCTTTTTGGGGTCACACCTGGGGATGCTCAGGGTTACTCCTGGCTCTTCGCTCAGGAAATTCCTGGTTGTGCTAAAGGGACCATATGGGATGCTGGGGATCGAACCGGATGGGCCACATGCAAAGCAAATGCCCTACCCGCTGTGCTATTGTTCCAGCCCCATTTTAGGATCTTATAAAACTTTAGAAATGATGGATCATGTGTGATCAGGGCAACACAAAGGATCAACAATTCTTTCAAGCTAAGCAACAGTACAGTGTTAAGTATTTCAAGATTACCTTGGTCAGAACACACAGAGAAGCTATAAAATTGCAATTTCTACTTACCTTCTAACCCCCTATTTCTTGTAGTGAAAAGCTACTCATGTACAAAAACCATTTGAATTATCTGTACAGTTTAAGAGTTCACATAAAAATATAATTCAACTGTGTCAAAAAAAAGATGAACACTTTTGTAAATAGTTTTTTCATTTACCTTTAAGTTGCTTTTGAAGATACCTTTTTTTTTTTTGGGTCAGACCCAGCAAATCTCAGGGGTTACTCCTGGCTCTGTACTCAGGAATTACTCCTGGTGTGCTCGGGACCATATTCCTGAGTGCAGAGCCAGGATAACCCCTGACCATTGCTGGGTGTGACCCCCCCAAAAAGCAAAAAAAAAATTAAATACGCAACGGAGATGGATAATTACTATTACAAAGAATTCAGTTAAAGAAAATAGTGTCTCAACATAATCTTCTCCATGTCCATCCATTTATAGGCAAATTTTATAACTTCATTTTTCCTAACAGCTGCATAGTATTCCATTGTACCAAAGCTTCTTTATCCAGTCATCGATTTTCGGGCACTCTGGTTGCTTCCAGATTCTGGCTATTGTGAATAATGCTGCTATGAACATAAAAGTAGGGATGGTTTTTCCACTGCATAAATTAGCCAGAAGGAGAGAGACAGATACAGAATCACTGCATTTATTTGCATAACATAAATATATATGCACATATTATGATACCAATATCCAAGGTCAAGTGAAACATATATCAGTAGGTCTTGTCAAAGGTGGAAATTATCACAAACGTGTGGGAGTCAGAGGCTAGGTAAGACAGAAAATGGAACAGTGTGCTAACAATTGTCGAGGGTACTAATGCCAACCTAGAACTGAGCATTAAATAGAGGCAAAAGGATACACATGACAACCTTTTAATGTATGTTCTGTAATTCATAGTCTGGAAGGGAAGGAAAAGAGAAAGAGAGAGAAATGGAAAGAAATAAAGAACCTGCCATGGAGGAGGGCTGGGGAGGGGAGGGAACCAGGGACGTTGGTGGTGGGAGATGGGCACTGGTGGCGTGATGGGTGCTGGAACACTGTATGACCAAAACCCAAATATGAACTTTTTAATTGTATATCTTTGTAAGTGTAAAAATAAAAAAATTAAAAAATAAAGAAAATAGTGTCTAGCATTGTTACAAGGCTAGGATTAGTTTATGTTTCAGCAAAACTAACAGTTTTCTACCAACCAGAAAAACACAGATGCTGAGTTGAGAATTCAGGGCGGTGTTGCTTTAGTGTAGACTAGTTTCCAAAAGATTTGAGCCTTAGCTCAAATCTAATAAAAGCAAAATATATATATATATATATATACATATATGTATATATGTATATATGTATATATATATCGGATTCCAAATAACTGTAGTTTATAACCATATTCAAGCATATTTACAGAATTACAAAAACAGAAAATCAAGGAAAAAATTATAAGGCATGCGAAAAAGCAGAAAAAAGAATCAACTAATCAAGGTCAATGTTGGATTGAAACTGGTAGTAAAATTGTCAGAAAGGACATGAGTAGAGTGAAATTAAAGCTCTCCCCTCCCACTGTTTCAAATAAGTTTTCTACATGGTGTTCAGAGCAGGAACTTTAGTATTTTCAGTATATGTCACCTTGGCATGTAGAGCTAAGGTTAACAGAGCCCCTGTGGCTTCAAAAGAAACTTATCATTATCATGAAGACTCCCAATTTGAGTTATTTCAGGAAATATAATCCTTTTAAATTGCAAAAGCCCTGTCTTAAAGCAAGGCAAAGATCTAGAGCATCTGATTTGTGCATGTGAATTCTTATTCTCTCATCCTGGGACCTTCTTTCCTTCTCCACTGGGTGACCCAGATCCCTTCATCATTCCTTAGTTCAGGATATAAACCCTCACTTTTTTCTATTTATTAATGAACTTCCAGTTATGTATATTCTCTGAATGTAAGTAATTCCATTTTTCTTCTATTAGTCCAACCATCCGAAGAGGAGCCTCAGAGGAGTGAAAAACATTTCCACCTACATCCCTACAATTGTTCAAACTATATTCCAAGGACTGGAAGATAGAACCATGGGCAGGATTACTGCTTGCTTGTAGTTGACACAGGCTCCCTGCCATCTCTGGCACTCCATATAGTCCTCCAAGACCCATCGGAGTGATCCCTGCGTGCAGAGACAAGAGTAAGACCTGATCACTCCTGGAAGTGGTCCCAAAACCAGCAAAACAAAACAAAATAGAAAAACTATATGCCATGTCTTAAAAATATTAGAGAAAGGGGCTGGAGAGCCAGGGGGTGTACAAAAAAAAAAATATTAGAGAAAATATTAAAATATTAGATTGAATGTTTCTCAAACTTTTTTGTGTCCCATTTCTCAGGTGTTTCTGTCTTGTTATTTCTCTGTCCTTAGCATTTGCCCCCTAGTCTCATGTAATGATCTCATTTATGTGATTTTCACATGTGGACTCCTTGAGTATTCCGGGTTCCACAGAGTCCATATGTCCCAGTTGATTAGTACTGACCTACTGAAATAGTGTGCATTCAGTGTCTCTGAAGGAGAAGAAAAAGAATATTTTCAAATGTACTATGAGAAACTTTTCCTGAAAAGTGTAACTTTGTAGACACCCCAAACCTTTCAGCACAGATGAAAACCCAAACTAGTCAAACATAAGAATAATTGTACAAACTTTTCTAAAACAAAAAAAAAAACCTTTACTTTTTTTAAAGAAAGCACAGAAACAAGAAATTTTTACAGATATAAAAAAAAAATTTCTACATATGTAAGAATAAAAATTCTCATTGGAACAATGTGAGAATATTGTGGAGAAACATTTTACCAATCTGAAATAAAATATAAAACTCATAGAAACAAAGTGCTTGCCTATAAATTTATATATTGATAAATTGCATGAAGTAAAAATAACTTTACTCATATAAAACTGAAAGAATTTAACTATGGCACAGCCACATGATAATCAATGTTAAAGAATAGCATAAAGTAAAATAATACCAGATTTAGATATTATCTATACCACAATCATTACCACAAATGGTAATTATAAAGATAATAAGTTGGTAAGAGTCCATAGTTAAGATTCTTTAAAAAGTGTTTTTCTTGGTTTGGGGACAAATCCAGAGGTTTTCAAGGTTCGCTCCAGGCTCTACACTCAGGGATCATCTCTGAAAGAGATCACATGACCATGTATGGATGGGGATAGGACCTGGGTTAGCAAGAACCCTACCTACTCTACTACTGCTATGGCCCCTTTGGTTCAGCTTCTTACTAAATATAGTATATGAGTAGTTTTCATCAGGAATGTTTCATAAGATTTGTACATGTAATGTTTTCTTTTCTTTTTTTATTTTTTTGAGTGGGCATGGAGACATGGTTGAAGGAACTCCAAATCAGTTCTCAGAAGGCTCAGGGGTCATTCCCAGAGACACTTGGCCCAATAGCTCTGGGAGCCACCCACATTACACCTGACAGTGCAGGAAAAGCTTGCAGTACTGGGGAATGTGACAATGTAGGGAACCTTTAGTAGTGGGGAATGTGACAGAACAGGGAGACTTTACAGTACTGGGAATGTGACAGAACAGGGAGGCCTTGCAGTAATAGGGACTGAACTCATGGCCTATCAAGGCAACTGATCCAGGCCTTTGAGCTAGCTTCCTGGTCCACATGCAGTTTTTCTAAAGAAGATAAAAATGAATGTAAAACAATTAATAAGGAACTTGTAGGGTGATGTGAAGAGGGTAAGCATACCAGAAAAACACTCTTTATTCTTATTTTTTAATAACTTACAATTAAGTGAACTGTTTGTGATATACTTAAGTCCAAGACCATATCTGAATAATGGAAAAAATGTCAGTTTTGGATTAAAGTACATCTTGCTGTCAAATTTTTCTTAATGCTATTTGAACTTTTTTTATTCAAACTTATTGTATTCGGGCATGGCATTTCTAACTAAGATCTTAATCAGAAGAGAGTAATAGAAGAGATACCAAGATTTACTAAAGGAAATAAAATAATTCATGCTTTTTTCCTCTTTTTTGAAAGAAATTTAAAAAGAGAAATGGCAGAGAGTTTGTGGATGACAGGGCTAGCTGGCTTGGACCCTTTGCTGTTTAATTTATTTCATCTATCCACTCACAGTTTAATATATTTACATGTTCTTGAGCCATCATACTAATGAGATCTCTCTTTGTGTAAACACTGATGGAGGGTGTGGCAGTTACAGAAGTCACATTGACTCTGAATGAGTAACTTCTGACTTATATATATGTACTATGACTTCTATGTTATCTATATTGGGCAAAGCTCCTCTTTAGACCCACTGGTCCCAGAGTGGGACAGTTGGAATTTACTAGGAGACGCTACCCTGGCTATGTTGAGACTATCATTTAAGATTTTAGGAAGGATCATACTAGTTTGCCTTCAAGCAGGTGAGCATGACCCATTTAGAGGGTTACGCTCTGAAGTTTGCCTTCAAGAAGGTGAGAGTGACCCTTTCTATACAGAGAACAAGATACTCAGAATCACCCTGGTGCAGATAATAAATAAGAAGGACTTTGTGGGTACTATCTAGATTACATGAAGCCCATGAAATTAAGATGTATTACTTTATACCAGCCCCTCTCTCTAGTGTTTTACATAAGAGATAATCTAAGAAGAAGGGATTAGTCCTTGGCATAATCATTTGTTCAGACCTGTAATAGGATGTGGTGCCACCCTTGTACACTCTTCTACTATCTATAAGCTGTCTTAGTTGATCTTTGTTCACAGGACCCTCCCTGAAGTTAGGATTACTTTTGTGTATATAAGGGGACTGACTTGAGGTACGCTCCTCTCTGGTTGGATCCACTTTGGTGGTATTCTCTCTTGTGGGCTTACTTTAGTAGGAGACTTGGGCCATCAGGTATGGTCTAAGTTCTGACCAGAGCTAGAGGTCTTTCATTATATTGGATTGCAGTGGTAGAGCTTGTTGTACTATTAAAAGCCTTTTGAAACTGTGCTCGACTAGTTAGTTTTCCATTCCCTGGTGGCCTCAGAGGTAGAAGAGAACTTCTGTCCTGATACTGTTGGGAACCCCAGTGGTTCCCCGACAATAGTTTATCCCCAGAATGAAGCCACTATCCTTACCACATAAAAGCAAGTCAACAGGACTGATGGTGAAGTTTTAAGAAAAGCAGTTTTGATGTACCATCTCTGCCCTCTACAATGCATTTTTCTTTTCCCTCTGTAATGAGGAACAAGGCTAATCAGATATATTTGATAAAATGCACTTATATAATACTTGGAATTTAATTTTCTCCTCAGTTCATTTTCAAAAGTAGAAACCCTGCAATATTCATCTCGCTACCTTTCATCAAGTATGCCTGGCACATGTATTGCAAGTGGAATTCAGCTGTGAATAAATAAATGAGGAAGCAAATTGATCAGGTCAGTGAGTCTCTGTGTGTTTAGAATAGCAATACTCCCAATATGATCGCTTACCAATTGGAACATGTGTGTGAACATCTGCCCAGCGCAGTAGCCACTCTCCGTTCAACTGCACTGAAGCAGAACTCACATGTGAAATGAATTTGCTCAAGTGTATCTATGCTTTCCTCTAAGAAATAAAATAATCAATTCTATCTTCTTATTTTTATCCTGAGATCCTGGGGTACATTCTTTAGAGGAGAAAAAAATACCAGAGCAAAAAGGTCAGAATTATTAACCTTGTTTTAAAGATGAAGAAATAAACATAGGAAAGGTTAAATGACATATTTCACACCAAAAGGGACACCAAAAAAAGAATTTGGGCTGGAATAGAAAGAACTAATTATCATAAAAGAAAGTACCAACTGGAAGAGTATGTAAAATCATAGCTACTAATAAAGTTGCTATTAGTGAAATTAAAATAAAATCATTTCAGAATTATTGTTCATGCTACAGAAATATTTGTTAAAATAATATGGAGCACAGTTACATATATTTAACAATAATTGGAATAGGAGATAATATACTTAGAGAAACAATATGGCTAAGAATTAGGGTCCAGAATAATAGTATAGTTGACAAGGAGCTTGCCTTAAATGTGTCTAATCTGGTTTTGAAACAGCCCCCGCCCCCATGAGTAGCTCCTTAGTGCAAAGCCAGGGATAAGCCCTGAGCATCCTCCATCTCCCCAAAAGAGATACAATTAAAGTATGAAAAATCGTTTCTATTATGCCTCAGATGAATCTATATTAAAATGAAACATGCTTTATTTTTCTTGTTTGAGGTATTTCATTATCTCATGGATCTGATAATTTTACAAAGTAAGTGAATCAGCTAATCTTTTTAAAATTTTTTGTTTTAGGATAGTTTACAAACTGCTAATAGTCGGGCTTCATACATGAGCTATTCCAGCACTGCACTCTCCACCCAGGCATCTACTCCTCTCCGTCACTGTCCCAGCTTCCACACTTTGTCTTCCTGCTGAAGACAAGTTCTCAGTTTCTGTTGCCTTTGCACACTTGTTATTCCACTTTCTGTTTCTTCTTATTCCACAGCTGAGAGAGATCATTCTGTGTCTGTTGCTCTACTAATTTCACTCAAAATGGTACTGTCTAGCACCATCCACGGCAGCAAATTTCATGATTTCCATTTTTCTTAGAACCAAGTAGTATTCCAATGTATATGAACTATAGTTTCTTAATTCAGTTATATAAGTTTGTAAGCTTGATTGTTTTCCAGATTTTTTCTTTTGTGAATAGTGCTGCAAATAACACAGGCAGTTAGATGTCTTCTAGCTTGAGTGTTTTGGACCCTTGGCATAGATGTCCAGAAGTGGAATTGTTGGCTCATGTGGAAGCTCAATTCCTAGTTCTTTTTGAGAAGTTGTCCAGATAGTTTTCCAAAAATATTGGACCAATTAACATTCCCACCTGCAGTGAATGAGAACTTTATTCCCCCCACATCCATGCCAGCAATGGTTGCTTCTATTCTTTGTGATGCTCTGATTTTCATTTCCCTGCTGATTAGTGATGCAGAGCATTTCTTCCAGATACCTTTTCGATATCTGTATAACTTCTTTGAGCATGTTCTGTTCATCTCTTCCCCTCCACTTTTTGATGGAGCTGGTTTATTTCTTTAAAAAAAAAATCTTTTTGTTTAAAGAGTTCTTTTAGATGGAGAGAGAGAGAGAGAGAGAGAGAGAGAGAGAGAGAGAGAGAACAAGGTGCCTACCATTGAGGCAACTGGAATTGGGGGAAGGAATCAGGGGACACTGGTGGTGGAAAATGGGCACTGGTGAAGGGATGGGTGCTGAAACACTGTATGACCAAAACCCAAACATGAACATCTTTGTAATTGTATATCTCATGGTGTTATAATAATTTTTTTAAAAAAGATTTCTTTTAGTGTGTATAGATATCTTGAATATCAAATGAGGAGTGGTACACAAAGATCATTTCCCAGTTTGGGGGGTGTCTTTATTTGGCCATTATTTTCTTTGCAATGCAAAAGCTTCTTAATTTGATATACTCCCATTTGTTTATCTTTGTGTCAGTTTGCTTGGCCTATGGATTCAAAGCACTGAAGATACAACTAGCTTCAATATCTCCAATTTATTTTTCCCTTTGGGGGTCACATCCAGCAATGCTCAGGGGTCACTCCTGTCTCTGCACTCAGGAATTACTCCTGGAGGTGCTGTTGGACCATATGGGATGCCTGGGACTAAACCCAGTCAGCTGTAAGTAACGCAAATACCCTACCCTATGGACTATCGCTCTGGCCCCAATATCTCCAATTTTAGAAGCTCGAGTTTGAGCTTAACCAGCATGAATTCTCACTGTGTTCCAACCATCTTCTGGTGGGATATCCTGCTCCAGGGCCAATATGCAACAAAAAGCTAAAAATGTGGTGGCAAGGGTGGGGGGGTGGGGGGAAATATGCCTGGGGATAATACTCTGTTTCCATTCTCTTTTTAACATGTGCTAAATTAAATTCTTTTCAATTATGTAGCACTCCTGTATAAAATGGTTGCACTTTATGAATAGCACACTGAGTTTTGATCATCAATATCTGGAGTTTCTTTTCTTTTTTCTTTTTTTTTGGGGGGGCCACACCTGGCAATGCTCAGGGGTTTCTCCTGGCTCTGCACTCAGGAGTTACCTCCGGCCCCAATATCTGGAGATTCTTTATCAATTTACATTTTTGGACTGGTTTCCTAGCTGGGCCTTATGTTCTGGAAAGATACAGTTAAGTCTGAAGACACCACTGCTTTAATGTTCTTTTGGGGGTTGTTTATACATCCAAAACAACATAAAGTATAGTTCATGCGAAAATGTATTTGTAACCTAGAATAAACAGGGAATACCTCCCTGTTTTAGGAAAAGGAATATGCTTAGATAGTTAAAATACATATCCCAGGCAAATCCTCATATCTTCCTTCCCAAACTTCAATGAGGTTTCTTTTTCTTTTTCTTTTTTTTCTATAAAGGGGTAGGGAGGACAAATAAATTAGGGAGCTTCCTGTAATCCCTGAAGGATAAATTCAGTATGAAATAACACATGTAAAAGGCTAGACCAGCAAAAAACGCTATCCCTCATGAAACAGGATTTCAAGGTCACTTGTTTCTTAAAGAAAAGTGAGTAGTATACAAATGATCCACACATATTGCATAGATATATATAGGCATATATTCTACCATATGAATTAATTATAACTTTATCATTTAAAAGGTGTTATGCACACCAGAAATTGCTCAAGTAAATTTTACAAAAGTAGGTCTTTTCAAAATACTTTTAAAACTAGAATGGAGAATTACAAAGGTGTCAAACAGATCTATTCACAACATTTTCCTGAGGTTCATTTCTATCTCTAAGTGCCCCCCAACCACATGTGGATCTGACCACGACATTAAAAAACTCTTTCATTTACTTATTTATAAGGATCAAAAGAAGATAACATATTTCTTGCGGAAAAGTTTTGGTGAATTAATGTATTTTTTTCCACTAAGCTGTGATTCTAAAAAGAAGTCATAGGAGTCCCATGGCAAAGGTCTGTCTTCCTAGGAGATTGTGATGCAGCCAAGATGCAGTCTTTGTTTGGGAAGTTATTATCTTCTCTGCAATCTTCCCTCCCAGCTGTGTTCTGTCTTTTGGTTACCTCCTCCCCTTCAGTTATAAAGAGAATTTGACCTATTGCACTTTGACCCTGCTAGTCAGCTTTTCTTTAAGAGCAATTTCTTTTATTCAGTATCTTGTACAATCTAGCATGTTATTGATTTTTTTAAAGTTCTTTCAATTTCTACCTTATACACCCCCTTCCCTCTTTTACCCAGTTTAGGGTCAGGGATGCCTGCTGAGAATACTACAGGCAGAAGTATTTAATCTTAACATGCCTGCAAACCAAGACTTTCTTAATGCAAGAAAAATGTGTATGTATTTTTTAAAGATTTTTAAAAGATTTCTTCAGTTTCCTACCTAAATGCTGTTCAGATATAGAACTGTCTTTGAGAAGGCATTATTCAAATAGAGGCAAGGACACAAACGAGAAATTGAGAAATTAAACTAGTATGAAAGTTTAATTATTTAAAAAAAGGATTCAATTATTCCTATAAAACAAAAAGTATTTTTAAGCCAGAGATATGTCCGTAATCAGGTGGGTTACATGTATATTCACAATGAAATCTACCACCTTATCTTCTTTCAGCTTTAAGTTTCCTCCAATATATAGTAATATTTTCTTAACAGTCCTGAGAAATATCAACTATAGAAGCTTTATTCCTGGTGGAAAAGAAAGAGCTAAGGGCAAAGGCTGGTTCTGTGATTTTTGCTTTGTTTTAAATATAAAAACAACATCTGTTATTTAGGAGCCACACCTGGCAATGCTAAGACCTTACTCCTGGCTCTGCAGTCATGGTGTGGTCCAGGAACCATTCGGGGTACTGAAGATTGAACCAGGTCAGCTGCATGCAAGGCCAGTCCCTTACCTGCCGCACTATATCTCTCACCCTTTAAAATAACACCTTTGGAGGCTGCATTAAGTAACCTTTGTAAGGAATGTGGAAAATCTACGTATTTAGCTAGGCTTGCATCTTCCCCTCAAAGCTGGTTTTGGCAGTAAGGGGACTGGATAAAGTGGACATTGGATAATGGAAATTGGTAAGTATTCAGCAGTGTCAGACTTACTGAATTTGCTAAATGTTGCCAAAAAAAATGGCTGCAATTAGTGTTCAACCAAGTGCACTGCTGCTTTCAGATAGAAAATTTCCCTTTTCAAGCTCTAAGTCACAGGACTGCAAAACAGGCTATAAAGGAGTTTTCCAGTCATTTTAGCCAACATCCTTATAAAGATCTTAAGAAAAAATTACTATTCTCTCAAAGAGCACTGGAGTTAGTTTTCTCTTTAAAATATTGTTTTAGGATCAAGGATTACCAAACCAAGCCCATGAATCAAATCTGCATCTCATCTCAATTTTATATAAAAAATTTAAAAAAACAACTGAACTGAAACACAGATGTGGCTCCAAATTTATTTTTATCAGTTTAATGATAAAAATATTATGACAATATTTATGATAATTATTATGGCAATATTTATTTCTTGTGATATAGATAATCTCACCCACTTTTGCTATCCAGCCCTTTTCAGAAAGTTTACGGATACGGATTCCTTGTTAGAAATAATTATGTTTTGTTAGTGTAGGATGAGGAGGTTAATTCCCTATTTTCATACCAGGGTATGTAATATGTACAACTTAAGGAATGGTTTAATGTGAGAAATAAATAGATCAAGGATAAATATTAAGAAGATAGTGGTGGGAGAATGCCATAATACTACGTGGAGGAAGAAAACAATTGTATTTAACTAATAGTAATAAATCAGACTATAGAAAGCATAGCTACATATGAGTAATAACTTACTATTTATATAATGATAATAATTTAGTTAATGTTTAACATACACAAGTTTTTGCAGGAAGTATGTCTGAATTGAACCTGTCATTGTTAAAATAAGTAAACACATACATACATACATACATACATACATACATACATACATACATACATACACACACACATACAAGCCCTGACTTGATTTCTCAAAGAGGAGACTTTCACAGCATTATTAAATGCAAAACTGAACACAATAGACTGACAATCCCTTTCTTCAAGGGTTTCTCTGGCATTGCTCACTAAACAACTACCCTACAACAAAACCAGCATCAAGCAAATAAAAGATTCTTACTTTTATCTTTTTTTCTACACTTTATCTGTTATTTGCATAGTCCTGCTGCTAAGCATAGATATAAGGAAAGAATAGAAAATTCAGTTGAAAGTGCACTATATTTCTGAGCCCTAAAAATAACACCTTTGGAGACTGCATTAAGTAACCTTTTTAGAGAATGTGGGGAATCTAAATTTTTAACTAGGCTTGCATCTTCCTCTCAAAATTCCTGAGTGCGGAACCAAGAGTAAGACCTGAGCACAGTCCAAAACGAAATTAAAAAAGTTAAGACTGCATGGGTGTTCCAATATTAGAAACATCATATATGATGTTTCCAAAAATATTCAATGTTTTTAGTCTTTGGGGGGTTTTGTTTTTAAAAATAAAACTAATGAGTCATCTTAGAAAAACCTTTCAGTACATTTATATTTTCAGAAGAATAATTTATTTATTTAATCCACTGATTGGAAACTCAGATGTCTATTTGCAAATTGTTGGATTCTTAGAAAGTGAGCATTTAGTGAAATAACTTGAAAAGTAATGAATTTAAGGCTTAAGTGTAAGTATTTTAAGTTTCAAGACAACTCTTTTTTTTGTGCTTTTTGGGTCACACCCAGCAATGCACAGGGGTTTCTCCTGGCTCTGCACTCAGGAATTACTCCTGGCGGTGCTTAGGGGACCATATGGGATGCCAGGGATCAAACCCAGGCCGGCATGGGCCAGCCGTGTGCAAGGCAAATGCCCTACCCGCTGGGCTGTCGCTCCGGCCCCTCAAGACAACTCTTGATTCCTATATTTTACTAAATAAGATCTATCTTAAATTTTTAGGAAATAATTTATTTCTGTTTTTAATTTTCTAGAATGCAAAATTTTTTCTTTATGTTAACCTTGTTTTCTCAATACTTAATGCTTCTTTGAGAAGCAAATATTTTGACTGTACATGAATTATTTTATTTTATTTTTTTGCTTTTTTGGGTCACACCCAGCAATGTTCAGGGGCTAGTCCTGGCTCTGCACTCAGGAACCACTCCTGGTGGTGCTCAGGGGACCACATGGGATGCCAGGTTTTGAATCTGGGTTGGCCACATGCAAGACAAACACCCTACCTGCTGGACTATCGCTCCAACCACACATGAATTAATTTAAAAATTGAAATTATTTAGACCAAACTATATCAATATATTTTAATATTACTCTATAAGTATAGTATTTAATGTTTTATTTCCTTTTAATGACTGCAAAAGTTTCTTGAAAGAATATTCTAAAAGGATATATTATAACTCAGATCAAATGCATTTTTTATATGTTACTTGGAAATAACCATGTCTATATTTTAAACTTCTTAAACTTGAAATAGTATAATTGCTTCAAAATTAACTATTACAATTTTTCAGTAAAGTATAGCATTAAAGTAAAATATATAGACATAAGTGCAACATTATACAACTTTATAATGTTTTAATAAAATTTGGCCAGGATATAAATGACTTAAAAATCTGATGACTGCTATTTACTATTGAAAAGATTATTGCAATGAGGAAACTAAGAGATATTATAAGGGTTAAGGCACTTCCTAATATGTGGCTAACCCCTGTTTGATCTCCAGCATGGCACATCTGAAACACCACCAAGGAAGACTTGAGCACTATTGAGTGTGACCAAAAATCAGACATCAACAATCAAGAATAATACATCAAGGAGATTGAACATAACCTCACGCATATGCTTGATATAAAGATAAAATCAAAATAAAACAAAGAAAACAGACCTATGTACTCAGCCTGTAGAACATGATTATCAAAGAGGAAAAGAAACACACTGAAGTGAGGAGGAGTTCCAAAATCTATGATAGGGGAATACGGACTTTTTGTTGGTGATGGTAATGAAAATATATTTTGAGAGGTGTGAACTATGCCTGCCTACATACCAAATTCCGCAGGATAGATGTCATTCCCAACATTCTCTCTTCTGAAATCTGACATGCCATTTCATCGGTAACGAAGCTAACAGCACCAGGCCCAGACAAAGTCAGACCCAAACACCTGAAGAATCTGCCATCAGTACTCATCAATACACTGGCTCAGCTCTTCACATGCTACCTATCTGAATGCAAGGTGCCCTCCCATTGGAAAACCAGCAGGGCAGTTCTGTTCAAGAAGAGAGACATCCATGACATTCGCAACTACCACCCCATCTGCCTGTTGTCTGTCACCTATAAGCTGTTCACTCGAGTCATCCTGAACAGGATTGGCAGAACATTAGATGAAGGACAACCATGCAAGCAAGCTGGCTTCCAAAAGGATTCAGCACAATTGACCATATCCACACAGTAACCAAGCTCATTGAAGTTTGTAGGGAGTTCAAGATGCCACTCTGTCTAACGTTCATTTCGCCTTTGATTCTGTGGAGACTGAAGCAGTCATTGAAACCATAGCCAAAAAGGGCATTAAAACCCAATACATCAAGATCCTTCATGAGCTGTATTATGGATTTACCACCAGGATCTCACCATTCTACAAGGAAGTGATCATTGACATCAAAAGAGGGGTTCATTCCTGAGAGCAGAGCCAGGAGAAACCCCTGAGCATTTCCGGTTGTGACCCAAAAAATTAAAAAAAAAGAGGGGTTCAGCAGGGAGATACCATTTCTCAAAACTCTTCAGCGCCACCCTCAAGAACGTCATGCGACAATTAGAATGGGAAGGAATGGGAGTAAAGATAAGATGGTAGATGGTCGGCAACTACACCACCTACGCTTCGCTGATGACATTCTAATAACACCAAATATTAGCCAAGCAGCAGCAACGCTAGCTGACTTTGACCAAGAATGTGGAAAGATAGGACTACAGCCGAATCTCAACAAAACTATGTTCATGAAAACTGAACTAGTTCCAGAGGCCCCATTCACTCAAAACAGAACAAACATCTCTGAATGCAGCAGTTATGCGTACCTAGGTCGAGAGGTCAACGTGATGAATGATCTAAAGCCTGAGCTGCGCAGGAGGAAGAGAGCAGCATGGAATGCATTCAAGAGCATCAAAGAAATAGCTAAAAGGACAAAGAACTTCCGGCCTAGGGCACATCTCTTGGACTCTATGATTCTCCCTGCATTAACATAAGCCTCAGAGACCTGGGCCCTATGAAAACAGGATGAGAATGCTATTTGGATTTCCCAAAGAGGAATAGAAAGAGCTATGCTTGGATAATCAGTCCTCACTCAAGTGAGAATAGGAATCCCGATTCCGACCTCCATCGCTGTTCTAGAGTAAGGGATGCTGTCTTGTTTGTCAAGTCATCGGAAGTCAGATGGGCTGGACATGTAATGCGATTTGGAGATGACCGCTGGACTAGAGCCATTACCGACTGGATCCAACGGGACAGCAAATGTTCACGTGGCCACTCACATACAAGATGGTCAGAGTTCTTCGTCAAGACCCTGAATAAATGGTTTTAGGTTTGTTGTATTCCTGAAGCAAGCTGATGCCATTGGGCTACACTGGCACGTGATAGGGTCAAGTGGAAATGTTCCTGGTGCCAGCTCAAGCAAATTGAGCTGATGAATAATGGGATGTCAAGTGATTTAGTGATCAAGAACTGTACCTATATAACACATATGGTTTCAAAAATCAGTATTTCAATTTCAGAAAGAGAAAAAAATGCAAAAAATTATTATAACAAAGTATATATTTTTGTTATGGCTATACTTTTCTAACATTGAATTGATTATTCACTATATATTTTGTATCTTCAAATAGTCCTCTTAGACACAACTGTTAGATTGCAATGCAGAAGCAATTAGACGATTTACTTTTAAATCTCATTTAAAAAAAGAATAATGCAGTCATAAAATAAGCCCCGATTTTACTGTCAAAGTGATACCGCATTTTGTAACATTCAGTGGCATTGAGTGTATAAAGAAAACATGCACTATGATTCACTCTTGGTGGGAAGTTAAACTATTGAAATTCTTTCAGAAGATAATTTGGCAATAGCAATTACAGTTCTATATGTACCATTCCCCTGATTCAGCAACTCCTCATCTAGAAATGCAGTCCTAGATATAATTATGCAACTGAAAACAGAGTTACTACTTGTAATATTGATGAAACTCAGTTTACAAAAAGAAAAATTAAGACCTATATAATTCATGGATGTCTGCTCTTAACCAGTTAATTTTGCTGTTGTTTCTTTTTGGCAATGAAATCCTAACCAAGCTTGTTAATTAAATTACTCTTTATTCCATTGTACTTAACTCATTTTCTTATCCTTAGTCCCAAAATTGAATAAAAGAGAGAATGTCTACAACACTTCTGGAAAGAAACTAACATAGAAAGTTCACAGTATGCTGGGTTGTTGCAAGCCACTAAACATTAAAATTCATCATGATGAGACAAAATGAAACTGTTCCTGGAGAAATTAAATTAAACTGGTCTCAACATTTTCTTTTTGTTTTTATAACTGGGGAACTCATCTGGGTTTGTATTATTGAGACTATGAAGTATGTGTACAACTTGTCTGCACCCTAAAGTCTATATAATGAAAATGAAATATGAATAGAACCTCTCTATCTTGTAGGAATAGCCCATACAGAAGCTATTTGGCCACATTAATCCCCCATCAGAAACGAGCACTTTCTGAAAAGACTGCCTTTGTTCATTTACTATAAAATTTTTTTCATGGTGATATAGCAAGATGATCCCCTATGTTGTGAGTCTTCTATCTTTCAGCCAGACTGTTGAGTTAATGAAGCTCTGATTATCTGGCACCTGTCTTTCTATTGCTTGATCATGTTAAGCAACAGTGAAAGTGGATCTTAGAAAAGTAAAGCAGAGATAAACATTGAAAGAGGTGGGTAGATGAAAAAGCAAGTCATCAGAAAAGTAAGAAATGATGTTCTTAGTCTTGATGAAAATATTGAGGGTTTCTTATGGTGCCTTACCTGCTCTCCCATTCAAATTTTTGAGAAAAATGTGAAGTTATAACTACAAAGGAATAATATACTTGTATAATGTGACTGTGTAATTAATGGAAATTTGTAACTCAAGCAAAAGCAATAGCCCTAGTATGGTGGACTGAATTCAGGACGTTCTGTCACTCCGCCTTTAACAGTTAATCCACCGAATGCCTAAATTGTCATTTGAGTGCAAACACAACTGGTGACCAAATTGCCTCATTTTATATGGATGTCATACTGGATTAAGGCCCAATTTAGCCTCATTTTAAATAAGGGTCTCTTTTTAAGAGAACATCTACAAAAACAGTCATATTTTGAGATAGTGGGGTGATTTAAACTGGAGTGAGACTCAAGTCCACTCCGAACTGGGCCTGCAAAGTTTGCATTACTGTGAACTTTGTGTTTCTTTGTTCTTCATATTTTACCATACTACGTGATATTTAAATTACCTAATTTAATAGCAATGTCACCAGCATAAGAAGGTAGCTAATAACTGTTAACTGTTGACTAAAAAACTTGACTCTTTGCAGGACTGGTAGAAGGAAGAGCACAGGTCTTCTCAGAAGCTGAGCTGGTCACTAATGGCCAACTTTCAATATGTTATGTGTATCAGAATTTATTGTATAAAAGGAAAGGGAAACATCCGTTAGTCCATGTGAAATATAGGGTTTACCCTATATTTGTCAATGAAAAAATAACACGAAGCTATTAATTTGATAGAACTAGTTCAGCTTCCCTATAATAACTGAGTTAGTCAGCAAAGAAGCTTTCATTTCCCTTAAAGAAAATAATTTAAGGGGTCAGAGTGACAGCACAGCAGGAAGGGCGTTTGCCTTGCACACAGATGACATAGGTTCAATCCCTCCTATGGTCCCATGAGCACCAGTAGGAGTAATTCTTGAGTGCAGATTCAGGAGTAACCTCTGAGTATTGCCTGTGTGGACCCCCCAAAAAAACAAAAAATAAGAAAAAAATACTGAAAAAAACTTTTAACTGCTGATAGTAGAAATAATTTAAATGTTTATTAACTTGTCAGAGATTCATGTTGACATTTAGGTGTTTGCTTTTTCAATGTTTAAGCAACATTCAGAAGAAATGTTTCTTCAGAAAGAAATTTTTGTCTACAATGGCCAGAGAGAAGATAGTACAGTCGGTAAGGTGTTTGTTTACCTTGCATGCAGTCAAACAGAGTTTGATCTTTGGTTCCATGTATGGTCTCCTGAGCCCTGCTGGGAGTGATCCCTGAGCCCAGAGCTAAGAGTAAGCAGTGAGTACCACTAAATGTGACTTTCAAACACATCAAAATAAAATAATTTGTCTAATATTCCCTGAACTATAAAATGCCTATTTTTACTCCTGTCCTACTTTTTATTTCCAAATGAGAAAATTGAGGCTAAGATATGATGAGTAACCTTGTCAGAATTACACAACTACCAATTTTATTGCCTTTATTGGTAGTCTAAGCTGTCCAAGTCCCAAGTACATCCTGAAACATACTTACAGTATTTACATACTACAGTATTTTTTTGATAAAGCTTTATGTTTTTTATAACTTATCATTATACCCACTAGAATCATGGAATCATGACAGTACCATCCTCTTAGGACCAATATTTTATAATTATATTTCAAAAATTCTATTTTCCTTTGCACAAAAACTGTAGTTTTAAAAACATGCATCCATGAAGACTTTGAAATGCTCATTTGGGACTTAAGATCTCAAATTTAGAACATCTCTGTACATACAACATAAAACCACCTGCCTTCTTTTTTGGCTAACAAGTGAAACCTCTGGGATAAAACTCAGCTTCAGAGAATCATTATTTATTGGAGTTAGATCCCAATACAGGAAGTATCTTTGCTTTTTCTAAATTCATACATTTTATTATAAGACAAGCCAATTATATTCCTTATACTTCCACTAATTTAAAAATTCAAGCTCAGATTTGCCACAATTTGTCTTTGTCTTTGATAAAATAATAAGAGATTTTTGTAAAATTCTAGCAGTGTAAATTCAATTTACACTGCTAGAATTTTAAAATTAAATTTAAATTCAATTTTGATTAAGCATGATAAATATAAGAATAAATAATAAGTATATGAATCACAAGTGTTACCTCCAATGTCATTTAGGAGTACATTGAGAGTTCTCTGGTTGAAAGTGCTATTTTAACTGGGGAACTGTTGGGGCTGTTTGAAGTCCCCAATCGTTTCAGGGTCCATCAGGTTCCATGGACACACTTTGGGACTGACAACCATTCCCCTCCCGCCAATGAACACAGAAGAACCACCACCAGTTCTTTGAAAGTTCAAAGCTTTACTTTTTCTAACTTAACTCCACACTAACTGCTATACACACTCTGCCATAGGACAGATTTGCACTGACTCTCCCACCCCCAAACAGGAACAGCAGGGAGTAACCAAAGGTCAAACAAAACCTGCTAGCTCTTCTTTTTTTTTTTTAAAGTATTTTATTATACCACCGTGAGATATACAAATAAAAAAGATATACAATTAAAAAGTTCATGTTTGAGCTCTTCTTAAGGGTGCAAATCCCCAGGAACATCAACCCTGTGGCTTGAGCCTATTGAGATTCTAAGGAAGAGCATTTGTTTTCTCTTTCTTATTCTATTAAACAATCATTTCAACATTATATATTGTTTTTGTATATAAACACAGTAAGAGAGACAGACATATATAACTACACCTGAGATTAAATATATAGGGTGATTTTTCTTGGGGAGATCATGTCATAAAGTCCAAAGTATGCTCCCCCACTAGATAGATCATCTCCATCCCACTCAGAGTCCCCTCTCCATCAACAAACCACTTTGCTCTGCTCCAAGGCAAGTCTTAAGTGCTCTGCTCAGCTGCAAGGCCATAAACATTATCTAAGGTCAGAACAAAAGCTGCTGTTTCTGAGCTTTGTTGGATCAAAGCAGGGCTTCTAAAAGTTGTCCCATATCATAACCAGGGTGGGCTCTTTTCCTGATATCCTTTAGTCCCTCTAGTGCCTCACAGTGGACACCTCAAAAACAAAAAAAATAAAAAAATTTAAAAAAAATAAATGGTACGGAGATTTATAGTTGGAAAACATGACTATATAAGATTTATAGTTGGAAAAATGGAAGTCTAGGATTAAATAATTTAGTTACAATAACTCACTACTGAGCTGCAGGACCATCTTTTTTGTGTTTATAGAAGAAACAAATCACTTTGGCTTAAACATGTACAAAAGGCTTTTAGGAAGGAGAAAAGCAATCCCTTATTAGCAATGAAAAAATCCAGGGTTTACTAGTAAGCACATTATCCAACAAGAAACAAAGTCAGTTTTGGATAAAGAAAGATTAAAAAGCATGCCAGGAGCATATAGGAAAAAGAAAGAAAGATGCAAGTGATTTCTAACAAGGATTGTTTACTTATGAGTACCAGTGCTCTACTAAAACCAGGGATGATTTCATGGAACGGTAAAGGGTTTCTCACTGAGATCTGGCAGAAGTGGGGCTAGGCTGCAATGCTACTGACACCAGGAAGAAGTGTTGTAGGCAGGCAGACAGGGGGTGCCATATGGCAAAAAAAATTCCTGAAGAAGAAAAAAAACTGGTCCTTCAGCTATCCAGGAGTCACCTGTTTGAAAACCGAACCAGACTTGATAAGAACACTATCAACTATAGACCCTGAGGGAAGGGAAGGCCAAAGGGAATGTGCGAAGCCCATAGGCCACAGGCCCTTCTAATGGCTTAAGCTGATTAAATCTCCCTAGGGAGATGAATCAATCAGCCTTCCGGGCCCAGGACCCAGCTCACAGAAGACTCCAGAGCATTCCAGTCAAAGAAGACCACTCGCAAAGTCTACTCCCCCTTGGCAACGGCCCTAGCAACCTAGGTTGAAGCTCCATATGGAAGTAACTTGGGGAGAAATATATAAAAGCCGTCCTGACCAAAGGACAGCTCACACATGCTGCATGGGCACACATGCTGCCTGAGCCCATGTGGCCAAGCACATATGGTGCCCGAGCACGTGTGTTGCCTGCATCTCCCCCTCTTGAGATGTATACTCCTCTTACTTGCTCTCCATCTTTGGAGTAGCCCCTGTCCTACCTTGAGTGCATTACTCTCTCTCTTTCTCTCCCCTTCCCTTTCCCAAAACCTCCTTAATAAAACCTGTTTTACTTCACTGCTCATCGACTCCTGAAAATTCTTTTTCTGTGAGGAAGACAAGAACCCCTGCAGCTAACTGGGTAAGGCCTAGGACTGACTTTCCTTTCCTGCAAAGAGCAATTCCTCGCTCCAGCCTGAGTCCATGGCTCCCAAGAAATTTTGGGTGGTGGGGATCAACGCCCATGCCTAGAGATCAAGCGGGCTTCAGGTATGGCTTGACGGCTACCTTGTGGGCTGGTGGAGCTGAGGCCCACCCGTGCAGGGGCTCATCGAAGACTTTATCAGTCCTAAGCCTGCCCAGTGGGTCCCGGCAGCAGAGAAGGCTGGAGAGAAAGTGACCGTCTTTCTTCCCTTCCGGCCTCACATAAGCCACCCGTGAGGCCCACCTGCATCAGAAGGAATCTATGAACAAAGTTTATTTTTTCCTATCAATAGATGATCACATGATCTGTTCTCTGAGCAAACAAATATCATTTTCATTTTTCTGTTTCTCTCTTGCTAGCTTGCAGTTTTCTATTTTGTATTAATGTTATACCTGGCCTTCCAAGATCCAGCTATACTGAGTTCCAAAGTGACAGATTCTCTAATTCTGATTTCTAAGTCATGGAAGGAAATAAAGTACATGGCAATATTAAGGTCAAGGATGCATGCCAGTCCCAATTACTTATGACAGAATTGTTGAAATTTGTGGCCTAGCTCTCAATTAGCAGAAGTTGCAGGTACAAGCAGTGAGAAAAGAAGTACATCAGCAAGTTCTCTCAGAACTGTGTGCTCAGAGGAAATAGTATATCAAAGGAAAAGGTTCAGCACAGGAAATCATCATGTACTTGGTGCTTACATAATCTTAATTTATATCAATGTAATAAGCATGGGAGAAGTATAGACAAATTATTTTATAGTGAAATTTGAGGTTATTTTGGTTTTAAATTTGTATATACATGAGGAATTTTAAGTTATCTATAATGTATTTTTATTTTGTAATATGCATTATATATTACATGCAAATTGATAGTTAGCTGTCACAAACTTTTCAGATGTACTTGTTTAAAGATATTTTTAAAAATATACTGATATAACTATCATTAACTTGATATTTAATTTATGCCAAATATTAGCACAAATGTTTGAAATGTGCTAATGCATTATGTAATTGATTTTTAGAAAATATTATGTTAAATATATTATTTTTTCTTAGATAAATTAAAAAAACTGTCCATAGAAAGGCTAGACTTTTTAAGAGATCACAGATTTAATAAGTAACATAGGCAGTAATCAAACCCATGTTACTTTAATTATTTTAACTCATTGCATTACTGTTGTTCTAATCCTTAATAATAATACCATTTTGTCAAATTTCTGGCGATGTTGAATTTTATTAAAATATGGGGTTCTGTGTCATACAAAAAAGTAAAAGTGCATAGGCAAAAAAAGACAGTAAAATTTGCACAATAATGAAGAACTACTTTTAGCAGATGCAGTATCAGGAGAAAAGAGAAAGCAAGCCTGAAGGATAAATCTGTTCTCCATATTCAACCATAAAACTCATGTTGAACAGAAGAGAAAATTAATTGAAATTATTCTTGAGAACCTAAATGTGATTGATTTTTTGAGGACCCAAGTGTAAGGGTAGCAGTAAGGTTTATATGGAAAATAATGAGTCTTACATATCCAGCAAGACAATTGCCCTTAGTGTCAAAATTATCAACCAAAGTTCACTTTATTTGGATTATATAAATAAAAAGCATCAATAGCCAAGAGATCAACTAAATTTTAATAAAGTGAAAAGCTGTCAGAGCGCTAACTGTAAAGCATTCATTACTGTCCTATATCTATCAGTTGTTATTACTTCGGAAAAAATAGTAGAAAAACTTTATAGAAAAATACTAGTCTCTGAAATTGTCTACCTACATTCAAGACAATTTTTCTCAACTACCTATCCATGAATAGTCTTTACTGACTCTTCCTGTAAATTATAGTCTATATATTAATAGACTATTTTTTTCTCCAAAGTTACCACCCTATCCCAATATGTCAACATAAACTTCAGGGATGGCATAATGATTTCTAGGATGCTCTCTCACATACAATTTTATCCTTTCTTATTTCCATATACTGTTTAAGAATCAAAAGATCAATAATTTCAAAACACTTTTCAGATTAAGCCATTTATATCATTAAAACTTCAGGGTTTAGTAGTGATCTGAGACTAAATCCCTGGTTAGATCAGGGGAAATTATTAATCTGTGATACTTTATGTAAATTAGAATCTGTACTTTTTAGTTTTATCTTGTCGTTTTGTCAAACCTGGCTCCCACAACCCATTTTATTGTCCTTTAACTTTGCTGACTTATATTACTAAAATATACCATTTTTTTTTCATCTCAGAGATTATGGCTTCACCAGACCATTCACAATTTTTCCTTTAGCCAATTTAGTCTCATTTTAGAATGTAGGATCATTCACTTAGAGAAGCTTAACCAAACCAGTAATTAAAAATGACTTCCATTTCCCCTAGTGACAAGTAATCACACAAGAAGAGTATTCATTAACTGCAAAGGGTCAAAAGCTGCTGTAGAGAGCTCCAGATCAAAGAATAAACACAAAGATCAATATACAAGGAGATTGTATGCATAAAAGTAGAAATATTGTTGTGATGGAAATTGGGGAAAGATAAGAGATTGACAAAAATAGTAAATTGGAATCTGCAGGGCCTTTTCAACCAGCACAAGCTACTTAGGCTATATTTTGAACTCTGCTTTAGCATATGAGAAGAAAGGTAGAGAAATGTTTTAAATTTAAACAGAGAACTGATATGGCCATAAGTGCATGTTGTAATGATAAAAGTATACCAGTTTTGATAAAGAGGGGCAAGAATGGACACAAGAGAAGTGGAAAAGCAGGACATGAAGGTTCCCTAAGTGAGAGGCAGTATGAAAAGGGAACAGCAATAGGAAATAGTTAGACACCAGAATTAATTGTTGGGAAATTACCCATCAATTAGAGATCTAGTTGCACTCTTGACACTACTGTTACCAAAACAAATAATTTATTTCAGTAAGAGACTTTCCTTTGGTCCAGGCTATCAGTGGCTTAATTAAACAAATAGCTTTATTCATATAATGAGTAAATATTGCAAATAGACAGATGCATTTTATTTTTAAGAGCTAAATAGGAGAAAGCAGTTAACCCTCATACCCTTAGGGAAAATAAAATAAAACATTATTTCAGGCTCTTGGGATTTTATAGCAGTAAGTCAGGTCAGAGGTATTTAAACCACAATGAAAACTAGATAGTCCTCAAATGAGCAAATTACTGAATGGCTCCTCTGAATTATATTTCCCATTGCTTTGTCATTTTGTAATTTTCATTTGTTTTTGTTACTGAGGTATAAAAGTATATGTAACTTTTTCCAAAAATGATTCTAGTTGTCATATATGAATTAAACTTAAATCTTTAGTAAATAGAATGATTGAAATAAGAAGCAGCAAATATTCATACTGTAAAGATCAATCATTAACTTTTAGGTCACCAAGGTGGCAAAATAGAAAACTCCTACTCCTCAGTTCTGTTAAGAAATACAAATAGACAACTTGGTACCATCACAAACACAGCTTTGGAGACCACTTAAGAAACTTAAGTAACTTGAAACAAGAATTCTACAACCTGTGCAATTGAAATAATTGTACAAAAACAAAAAGAAAGAAGCCTTGATTTTATTTATGTTATTCCATTTTCAAGGCTAGTATTTCTCAGTGCCAAAAAGAAATGCCCTAGCCAGAAGTTTCCATTACTAGGAACAGAACAAATGGGTGAGTGACCGTCTTCTGCACTGCATCACAAAGGCTTCAACTTCCCTCTGTTCCTCAACCCCATTGCTTCCCTGTTGCCAGACTGGCAAGGCAACATTGAGGTGTATGGTACTGATTAGCAATAAGAAAGAAAAGAAGGAATGAACAATAGCAGTCGTATGGCGGAGCTCACTATGGTTCCAGAAACCTTCACCCTCAGAAACCTTCAGCTTTCTTCACAGAGGAAATCCCTGGTCAATACAGGGTCTTCATTCCGATTTCAAAAGCTTTAGCCATTTAGAAATTTATACTCACTTTCATCAGATACTTGTATACCTTCACTTGATCACTTGATCACTAGATCACTTGAATCCTGTTATTCATCGATTTGCTTGAGCGGGCGCCAGTAACATTTCCATTGGACCCTATCACGTGCCAATGTACCCAATAGCATCTGGTTGATTCAGGAATATGAAGAGCCTCAAACCGTTCCTTCAGGGTCTTGACAAGGAAGTCAGACCATCTTGTAGGTGGGCGACCACGTGATCTTTTGACATCCCATGGGATCCAGTCGGTAATGGCTCTAGTCCAGCGGTTGTCTCCAAATCTCATTACATGTCCAGCCCATCTGATTTTCAATGCCTTGGCAAACGAGACAGCGTCCCTGATTCTGGAATAGCGACGGAGGTCAGAACTCCGGATTCCTTCTCTCATTTGAGTGAGGCGTGATATTCCAAGCATAGCTCTTTCGATTCCTCTCTGGGAGACCGAATAGCATTCTCATCCTGCTTTCATAGGGCCCAGGTCTCTGAGGCGTATGTTAATGCAGGGAGAATGGTGGAGTCAAAGAGATGTGCCCGGAGCCGGAGGTTCTTTGTCCTTTTAGCTATTTCTTCGATGCCTTTGAAGGCATTCCATGCTGCTCTCTTCCTCCTGGCAGCTCAGGTTTTAGGTCGTTCATCATGTTGATTTCTCGACCTAGGTACACATAACTGCTGCATTCAGAGATGTTTGTTCCATTGAGAGTGAATGGGGCCTCACATCTCCCAGGCTAGCTAAGAACCACACTTAGAATCAGCCAAGGTTTCAGAGATTATGTGAGTGGGGGGAAAATATCCTAGACCTTTGCAACTCACCTTACTTTGAGTTACTGGTCAGAGAAGCCAGGCCCTTCCTGGTGCTGCATGTCACTGGCTTAACACTATTCACTGGCTTCCTTTGTCCTGAATATTCTCAGGGGAGACTGTGCAGGTATAAGTGAACACAACAGATAGTTTTCCTCTAATCACATGTGGATAAAGATTAAATTTGTTTTCTGATACTGATGCATATGATACCTCTAAAGTTAAGCTCCTCAATGATGCAATGCATCTTCTGTACTAATATCAGTAACAGGCCTCCACTGTCATGTGCCCTTAGAAAGACTCCATCCATGGTAATTTGTGCTGGCAGCCAAGCTTCATCAGCTTTCAGTATGCTGTCATTTGCCCTGGCCCTTGGTATCCGGTCCTAGTTCTCACTAGTATTTATTTGTTCATGACCAGTCCCAGACACTACACAGGCACTTATAACTCACACAGGGATCTACAGCTGGCCCTCAAAACCAAATAAGACAGCCGCTGTGGAAGCAGTAGCAGCAGTGGCACAAAAACCAGGGCAAGTGTCCCTAGGAACAGATTCAATAAATCAAATGAAGAGCAGGGTTCAAATGCATAATGCATGGAACTCTGCTAAGGCACTGCTCTCACATCAGAGAGGCTATGAGCAGCTATTCCCCAATTAACTTCCCCTATATAGACCATAAGATCCGTATCAGAAGAGGTTCCACATAGTTACAAAGTAACACCAAAATGAAAGGGAACATTCTAGGGGGGTGAGAAGAGATCACCACTACCAGACTGCCACAGGCACCAGGGGAAAACAGCATAGAACCTCACCACAAGGAGTGGAAGAAGATAACTCTGAAGCTTCAACAAAGAATACCCACATATAAAATCTCTCTGATAAATAATTCAGAGATGAAATGGTGAGGATGTCCAATAAGCTCAAAGAAACAGTGGAACAAACATCCAATAAAATACAGGAGGATATGAAAGAATCAGGGAACAGACAGCCAATAAAATACAGGAGGAAATGAGAGGAGAAGTAACAAAACTAGAAACAGAAGTGTCATTAGTAAAAAATTTGGTAGATCAATTGGAAAACTCAAACAAGGCCCTTAAGAGTAACATAACAACAAAAGACAGAGTCAGTGAGCTTGAAGATGTGCTACAAAGAGCATTCAGGCAATGCCAGAAGATTGGAAAAGACCTCAAAATAGATCACATGTGGTCAAGAAAATACTGAGATGAATTAAAGAGGAACAATGTGAGCATCATTGAGTTCCAGAGTGACATGGAGACAACATCAATGAGATAGTAACAGCAAAAGATTTCATCGCTGAAACGTTCCCAGAGCTGGATAACACAGGCATCCAAATCCAAGAAGACTGATGGCTATCAGCTAAGAGACCCCAATAAAAAGACACAAAGACATATTATTATTTTTTTTTGCTTCTTGGGTCATACCCAGCAATGCTCAGGGGTTACTCCTGGCTCTTCGCTGAGGAATTACTCCTGGCGGTGCTCGGGGACCATACGGGATATCAGGGATCGAACCCTGGTCGGCTTCATGCAAGGCAAATGCCCTACCAGCTGTGCTATTGCTCGGCCCCACAAAGACATCCTAATCAGAATGATGAATGCCATAAATAGATATAAAATGCTGAAAGGAGAAAGATCAAAGAACGGTATTACATATAAAGGAGCATCCCTTAGATTTACAGTAGACCTATCATATGAAACTCTTCAGGTCCAAGGTCAGTGGTGAGATATAGTTAAAAACTTAATGAAACAAGGCCTCACGAAGAACTCTGTACTAGGCTAGATTCTCATTTATACTTGAACAAAGGATACAAAACTTCACGGATAAACAACAACTCAGGAACCTCATCAACTCAAAACCAACCTTAAAAAGAAATACTGAAGGGGCTGCTATAAGGCAACACAAACCACACACACACACACACACACATACACACAAACTTATACAGAAAGATGATACAAAACCCCATTAAAATAATCTCTTTCAATGTCATGGACTAAAAGCAACAATTAAGAACCACAGTGACAAAATAAATGAAAAAAACTGAATCCAACATTCTGCTGCTTTCAATAAACACATTTTTAATAGTCACAGCAAACACAGAATCAAAGCTGGAAAACAATTCTTCAAACAAGCAACTCTTCAGAAAGACTGGCATGGCCATACAAGTATTCAAAGACATAGATTTCAGGCTGACAAAGGTTAGACAAGATACCGAAGGCCATTCCTTAAAAATCTAGTGATATGTACATCAGGAAGAAATTACACTCCTAATAATATATACACCTAAAGAGTAACCAACAAAGTACTTGAAACAACTGCTAATTCACTTCAAGGAGGACACTGGCAGAAACAGTAATAGTTGGATACTTCAACAATGCCAAATTAGAATTCCAAAAATATAAAAAAGATCTATGAAACCAAGAGCTGCTTCTTTGAAAATATAAATAAAACTGATAAGCCACCAGCCAGCAAGAGTCACAAAAAAAAAGAGAACCCTAATACACTGAAACAGAAATTAAATGGGGAACATTACAACAGAAGCACAGAAATTCCAAAGATCAACAGAAATTACTTTGAGAATCTGTATTCCAAGAAACAAAAGAACCTAGAGGAAATAGATAAATTCCTGGCTCCCTATAATCTCCTGAAGCTGAACCAAGAATAGATTTCTAGGGGTTGGAGCAATAGCCCAGCAGATAGGGCATTTGCCTTGCATGCGGCTGGCCTGTGCCGGCCCGGGTTCGATCCCCGGCATCCCATCTGGTCCTCCGAGCACCGCCAGGAGTGATTCCTCAGTGCAGAGCCAGGAGTAACCCCCTGAGCGTCTCCGGGTGTGACCCAAAAAAGCAAAAAATAAAAAAATAGTTTCTAAAGTAGAGTAGCAGATTATAAAATCATCAAACATGGTTTTCCTATATACATGTAATGAATAAGAAGACAGGGTCTTAAATAAACAATCCCTTTCACAGTAGTTCCTCAGAAAATCAAGCACCTCAAAATCATCTTAACTAAGGATGTAAAGGACATTTACAAAGAAAATTACAAAATGCTGCTTCAAGAAATTAAAGAGTACATGAGGAAATGGAAACACATCCACTGCTCATTGATTGAGAGAATAAACATGGTAAAAATGGCAGTAAATCACAAAACAATATGCATATTTACTGAGGTCCATGTAAGGATACCCATGATGCTTTCAAAGAAATAGTCAAAACATTTCTGAAATTCATATGGAACTATGAACACCCATGAATAATCTAAACAAGTCTTGGGGGAAAGAAGATGGACAGCATCACCTTTCCCAACTTGAAAGTGCTAGGGATTAAAACAGCATGATATTTGAATAAAGACAGATCAACACGCCTATAGAATAGAGTTGACTATCCTGACACAGCATCTTAAATAAAGAAGCAAAAAAAAATATGATATAGAACAAGGAAAGCCTCTTCAACAAGTGGGCAGCTATCTTTAAAAAAAAAAAAAGAAACTCAAACCTCTTTCTAAGTTCATGCACAAGTCAGACTGAGACGGATTAAAGACCTCAATATCAGACGTGAATACATAAAGTACATGGAAGAAAATGTAGGTAAAATCTTCCATGACACTGAAGCTAAAGATATCTTAAAAGATGAAATACCACTGATCAATGAAGTGGAAACAAAGATAATCAAAAGGAAGTACATGAAACTAAGAAGATTCTGCACCTCATGACAAATGGTGTCTAAAATATAAAGACAGCCCATGGGACAGGAAATATTATTTACGCAGATAAAGGGTTAACAAAAAATAATATAAGACACTGGTAGAACTTTATAAGAAAATAAATACAATACTATCAAAAATGAGGAGAGTAAATGAACAGAATCTTCCTCAAAGAAGAAATTTAAACTGCCAAAAGGCACACATAAAAATGCTGTATATCACTAATAATCAGAGAGATGCAAATCAAAACAACAATGAGATATCATCTGACACCACAGGGACTTGCCAACATCCAAAAGAACAAGAACAACCCATACTGAAAATAGGTGTTTTTCATGATGTTGGGGAGAGAAAAGAAACTTTTACTTTTGGCAGGAATCTCGAATGGTCCAGCCTTTATAGAAAACAATATGGACATTCCTCAGAAAACTGTAAATTGAGCTCCCATTTGAAGAGCAATACCATATATATATATGTATATATATGTATATGTATATATATGTATATATATGTATATATATATATATATATATATAATCTGAGGGTCCAAAAACACACAGAGAAAAAGTCATCTGCTCTTCTATGTCATTGCAGCATTATTCACAATATCCAGAATGTGGTAACAACCTGAGTTATCAAGAATAGATGACTGGAGCCAACCCCATCAAAAAATGGGGAGAATAAATGAACAGAAGCTTCCAAAAAAGAAGAAATTCAAATGGCCAAAAGACATATGAAAAAGTGCTCTTCATCATTAATCATCAGGAGATGAATATACTCACCTTTGAATATACTCAAAAAAACTCACCTTTGAATATACTCAAAAAAATCAAAACAACAATGAGGTATCATCTCACACCACAGAGACTGGCTCACAACCAAAACAGAAAGAACAACCGGTGCTGGCGTGTATGAGAGGGAAAAAGGGACTCTCATCCACTGTTGGTGGGAGTGCTGATTGCTCCGGCCCTTTTGGAAAACAATATGGACATTCCTCTAAAAAATTAGATATTGAGCTCTCATTTGACCCAGCAATACCACTCCTGGGAATCTACCCTGAAGCAAAAACAGACTCAAAAACACATAGCAGAAACACTATCTGTACTTCTTTATTCATAGCTGTGCTATTCACTATGGCTAGAATCTGGAAACAACCTAAGTGCTCGAAAACAGAGGACTGGTTAAAGAAACTGTGGTACATCTACACAATGGAATAATATACAGATGTCAGAAAAGACGAAATTATGAAATTTACCTGCAAATGGATTGACATGGAGACTATCAAGCTGAATGAAATTAGTCAGAAGGAAAAGTACAGATATAGAATGACCAAATTAATTAATTGGATATAAATGTATACCAGTGTTTTACTAAGTGTCGAAATGGTAATGTCAGACTAGAACACACCTTTGAATATACTCAAAAAGATTTACTTGATAAACCCTAAATGTCTGCAGGGCTAGCCACAGTGTGCAAAAGAAGAGGGAGAGAGAGATGTAGAGACAGAGAGAGAAAGAGAGAGAGAGAGAGAGATGAAAAGGGGGTACCTGCAATTGAAGTAACCGGGGGTTGGCAGGAGGGGATGTGGGTACATTGGTGGTGGGAATGGGGCACTGGTGGAGGGATGGGTGCTGGAATACCGTATTACCAAGAACCAATTATGAACAGCTTTGCACTTGTATGTCTCATTGTGGTATAATAAAAATTAAAAAATAAATAAAAAATCTGACAAATAAAAAAACTCACAGTATGGTATATCTCATGGTGGTATAATAAAATATTACAAAAAACACCCTCTTAATCAGAAGTAAAAAAAAACAACCTCCCTTGGTATATCTACACAAAAGAATTCTACTCAGCGTTTAGGGGGAAAAAAAGTCATGAAATTTACTTATAAATGGATGGACATGGAGAATATCATGCTGAGTAAAGTTAGTTCATGGATGCATATGTCATTCCCAACATTCTCCCTTCTGAAATCCGATAAGCCATTTCATCAGTAAAGAAGGGAACAGCACCAGGCCCAGACAAAGTCAGACCCGAACACCTGAAGAATCCGCCATTGGTACTCATCAATACACTAGCTCGGCTTTCACATGCTACCTGTCCGAATGCAAGGTGCCCTCCCAATGGAAAACCAGCAGGACAGTTTTACTGTTCAAGAAGGGAGACATTCACGACATCGGCAACTATCGCCCCATCTGCCTGTTGTCCATCTTCTACAAGCTGTTTACACAAGTCATCCTGAACAGGATTGGCAGAACACTAGATGAAGGACAACCATGCGAGCAAGCTGGCTTCTGGAAAGGATTCAGACCAATCGATCATATCCACACGGTAACCAAGCTCATTGAGGTTTGTAGGGAGTACAAGATGCCGCTCTGTCTCACGTTCATTGATTTACAGAAAGCCTTTGATTCTGTGGACACTTGAAGCAGTCATTGAGGTCCTAGCCATACAGGGAGTTCAAACCCAATACATCAAGATCCTTCGTGAGCTCTATTACGAATTCACCACCAGGATCTCACCATTCTACAAGGAAGTAATCATTGATGTGAAAAGAGGGGTTCGACAGGGTGATAACATTTCACCAAAACTCTTGAGCACCACCCTTGAGAACATCATGCGACAATTAGAATGGGAAGGAATGGGAGTGGGAGACAGATGGTCGGCAGCTACACCACCTCCGCTTCGCTGATGACATCATTCTAATAACACCAATCATTAGCCAAGTGGCATATGCTGGCTGACTTTGATCCAGAATGTGGAAAGATAGGTCTACAGTTGAATCTAAAGAAAACTATGTTTATGGAAAATGAACTAGTTCCAGAGGCCCCATTCATTCTCAATGGAACAGACATCTCTGAATGCAGCAGTTATGTGTACCTAGGAAGAAAAGTCAACATGATGAACGACCTAAAACCTGAGCTGTGCAGGAGGAAGAGAGCAGCATGGAATGCCTTCAAAGGCATTGAAGAAAGAGCTAAAAGAACAAAGAACCTCCGGGCACATCTCTTTGACTCCACCATTCTCCCTGTGTTAACATAGTCCTCAGAGATCTGAGCCCTATGAAAGCAGGATGAAAATGCTATTCTGGTCTCCCCAGAGATAATCGAAAGAGCTATTCTTGGAATATCACTCCTCACTCAAGTGAGAGAAGGAATCCGGAGTTCTGACCTCCATCGCTATTCCAGAATCAGGGACATTGTCTCATTTGCCAAGGCATCGAAAATCAGATTGACTGGACATGTAATGGATTTGGAGACAACTGCTGGACTAGAGCTGTTACCGACTGGATCCCACAGGATGTCAAAAATCACTTAGCCGCCCACCCACAAGATGGTCAGACTTCCTTGTAAAGACCCTGAAGGAATGGTTTGAGGCTCTTCATATTCCTGAACCAACCAGATGCCATTGGGCTACATTGGCACGTGATAGGGTCCTATGGAAATGTTACTGGTGCCCACTTGAGCAAATTGATGAATAACGGGATTCAAGTGATCAAGTGATCATGTGAAGTTAGTCAAAAAGAGGGACAGATATATAATGCATTATTTTGTGTGATATAAAAATATACATAGTATGAGACTAATATTCAAGGTGAGGAAAAACAGGGGCCAGGGGTAGTGGTCAATGGTGCAGACCTTCCACAAGAGAGTCTTGGGTTTGAAGGGCAGTTAGTCAAAGAAGGGACTAATATGACAATGATAGTTGGGAATGATTATTTTGGATAGGAATTGATTGTTGAAAATAGGTAAAGGGATATACCTTGTACTGTTTCAATATCTCTATTATGAACCATAAGGCCTAAGGGGATGGGGAGAGAAATAGACAGAAAGAAGAAAAGTTCTTGCCACAGAGGCAGGGTTGGGGGTGGAGGGAATTTGGGTATATTGGTGATGGGAAATGCACACTGGTTAAGGGACATGTGATAAATTTGTATAACTGAATCATTAACAATTTTGTAACTGTATCTTACTGTGAATCAATAAATAAAATAAAAAAAGTACCCAATAGCTATTTTTACTATAGGTATAAATAGGTCTAGCCTTGACCTCTCTACCCAAGTACCAATTAGTTGTTGATTTGTGGACATAGAAGGCTGAGTAGAAGCTGCAATGGCCATACCTTCCTTCCTTGTATTTGATAACACTGCACTTTACTCTTGGAACCCTGAACCACTAGATAAACTTAGAGTTTCTATATACTCCTGCAAATTCTGGTAAGTTCCTCTACTCTATCCTAAAACTAGAGGAATTGAGTGCATTATCTAAAGGCATCTACAAAAGAGTGGAGGGACCAAAAAGAATTGGGGTTACTTGACTCAAATAAAGGAATACAATAACCCTAACTATTGGTCTGAATTAAATGAAAAACATCAAGTTAGCTACAAAGAACTGAAAATTTTGTTCTAAAGGTCATGAGGCTAAAATATACAGAAAATATGAATAACACTTAAAACTTGAATTTTTGAGTGTCAGAAAAACAATAGAAAAATAATGTGAGAAGTTTACAAAGTTCAAAGAAAACATACCACCCCCCAAAAATAAAATGGAGCTGAATAATATAATTACTTCACAAGTCAGTGAAAAGTTTTAACAGCAGACTATACCAAAGAGAAAAAAGAAATAAATTTGAACACAAATTATTCAGTTTGAGAAAGAATTAAAAAGGAAAAAAAGAAATCCAATGTGTCTTATTATGGGACACCATTAAGAGATAATAAGACATTATTAGTCTCAGAAGGAAAAGAGAGGGAGATAGGGATAAAAAAGATTATTTATATAATAATGACAGAGAACTTCACACACCTGGGAGATTAGAACATCATAGTCATCAAGCTAATATGCTATGTCTAAAGTTCAATCCAAAATAATCTTCAAAGACTATTTTATCAAAGTCCCCAGAAATCAAAGGCAAATAATTTTTTAATTGAGATAACACTAATTTCAAGAAAAGCAAGAGAGGAAAACTTCTCTCATACAAAAGGACCCCCTCCCCCCCAATTTTCTGTTTAGTTGGAAATGATCACTCTCGATAAGAAGTGCCTGCTGAAAATAGGTAAAAAGAAGGAGCTGATAACCTCTTAGTATCTGTTTTTCAAAACATAACTGTCCATAAAGAGAGAGAGAAAGAAGAAAAGTGGTATAGAGACAGAATCGGGGTGGATGTTGGGGTGTTTGGGGAAAACTGGGGACATTTATGGTGGGAAATGTACACTGATGGAGGGATGGTTGTTGGAACATAGTATGAAAGAAACCTAGTCATTAATAACTATAACTGTGTATCATGCAGTAATTCAGTACCAAAAGAAAAAATGTTATCTGTAGATTCGTTTCCCAGCAGTCATCGGAGACCGTAGAATTTCTAAAATCAAAGGTACTGCATAAGATAGTGCAAACCAGGGAAAGAGATGTGGGAGGGAGTTAAGGATGCCCTGCATGCAGTCAATTCCCATTTAGTCTTTAGCATGACAAGGGCTGTTGCCCCTGAGCATAACCAAATGGGGCCTGATTCTCCTTGAGCACGGTCATGTTGGCCCTGATCATCTCCAGCACTTTGGTTCCTGAGCCCCTTGGTCCACATCCCAAGATCTCCTTTTGAAGTCCCAGTCCATTTGGCCATAAATTTCCAGGAGGATCCTCTGTACCTCATGAGCACTGCTTGGGAGACCGCTGTCCCCCAAATGTACAAATTAACATTTTATACAGCAAAGAAGTACTTCTGAAATAAACATGAGGAAAATACTTAAACAAGAAGTGAAGTTCTTCACCACTAGACATACTACCTTATAAAAATCCTAAAAGTTCTTTTATTTTTCTTATTCACTGTATCACTGTCTTCCCGTTCATCATCGATTTGCTCAAGCGGGCCCCAGTAACATCTCCATATGTCATGTCTCATGCTAGTAGAGCCCAAGACAGATGCTTGCTCCAGGAACATAAAGAGCCTCAATCCATAAACATAAAGAGCCTCAATCCATTCCGGAATGAGGTCTATAATTGTTACTGGTATTTGGCATATATATCAAATACAACACGGGTAGCTTGCCAGGCTCTGCCGTGCAGGTAGCATATTCTGGTAGGCATCTCTAAGTCCAGCATTTATTGATGAACTGCGCGGCTGCTTGTGGCCGCGCGAGCCGGGTGCTGATAGGCTGGTCTGCTGGGTGGAGGTCTGACGAGAGAGAAGTCTGGATGTGGAAAATGGAGGCCCTCATGGAGTGGGGGTTGTCTGGCTTGTTGCAAGGCTCTGCTGGGGTGGTGGGCCAGGGCTAGAACCCACCATCCCTCCCGGGTGCCTCAGGAGCGGCTGGTCAAGGGGAGAGCCAGTAGCAGCTCTGCCCCCATGTCTGCGAGTCTCTGGACCAGCATACCTGAGCCGGATTTAAGAAAGACTGCTGCAGGGTGGAACTCGATGAGCCGGGCGCTGATAGGCTGGTCTGCTGGGTGGAGGTCTGACGAGAGAGAAGTCCGGATGTGGAAAATGGAGGCCCTCATGGAGTGGGGGTCGTCTGGCTTGTTGCAAGGCTCTGCTGGGGTGGTGGGCCAGGGCTAGAACCCACCATCCCCCGGGCGCCTCGTGAGCAGCTAGTCAAGGGGAGAGCCAGCAGCAGCTCTGCCCCATGTCTGCGGAGTCTCTTTAATAAGAAAAATATTTAATTTTTCTTATTAAGTATTTTAAATAACAGGAGGAAGTAGTAGTAAGAAGTTAGTCTGTTTTAGTTGTCTTTATTTTATTTGGCATTGTCAGAGATCACCTAGTTCCCTCCAAACTGTTAAGTATGCCCTCTATCACCGTTACATCCCTGGCCCTGAAACTAAAAAGAAAGGATGCTAAATTAGTAACAGTAAAACATTTTAAAATAAAAATAAATAATTGATAAATACAAGAATATATCCAATTCTTAATACTTTACTACTACTATAATAGAGTGACACTAGACAATTTCAGTATAAAATTTTTCTTTTCCTTTTTTGGATCATACCCGCGATGCTCAGGGGTTTCTCCTGGTTCTGCACTCAGGAATTACTCCTGGCGGTTCTCGGGGACCATATGGGATGCTAGGGATCGAACCCGGGCTGGCACAGGCTGGCCGCATGCAAGGCAAACACCCTACCGCTGGGCTGTCGCTCCGGCCCCAATTTCAGTATAAAGTTTTGAGGAAAAAAGAATGAAAGAATACGTAACATAATTTGTCAATGGGTAGAAACTAATAAAAGATAGAAAGTGATATCAAAATGACTAAAATGGTAGAAGGAAGTTAAAGGGTAAATATTTTACCTTCAATTTAAATTGTTATCAGCTTGAAAGGTACTGTTACACAAAATGTTTCCTGAAATCCTCAGGGTAACAGCAAAACAAAGACCTATAGTAATTGTACACAAGATATAGAGAGGGAATCAATTTACAAATGAAGGTAACCGGAGAGGAAGAGAGAGAATTATAAAATTATGAAACAACCAGAAAGCTATTAACAAGATGTCAATATTAAGTACCTCTCAGCAATTACATTTAAAAAAAATTGGAGGTGGGTTGAGGACTTGGGAGACCACATTTTTCAATGCTCAGCACTTAATCCTGGAACTTGGCTCTGGGATCACTCTTGGTGAGGGGCGTAATGACTTTAAATATACTTGCATTATGTATTTCAATGTTATGGCATAAAGTTGAACATATTTTTTAAAACCATTCATATATGCCCATAAATTTCAGCATATGTTTATGTTTAAAGTGAAAAAAATAGAAATCTATGTTCATTACAAATATAAAGTCAAAGTGAGAAAGATGCTTATATTTCTATTATATAAAATAGAATAAATCAAAACTATAACAAATATAGTGATAAGAGGGTCAAGAAATCAAGATGATAGAAAAATTGTCAGTATGTATTTATCCAATACTATAATACCTAGATGCATAAATTAAGCATTAACAGATATGAAGAGTAACATAAAATGCAGCACTAGTCAGATAGATCATGCAGACAGAAAAACACCCTCAACTCTAATTAAGACCAAAGTGATCTAATAGATACATCTAGAATATTCCATTCAAGGTGAAAAGAACTCACATTCTTCTCAAGTGCACGAAAAAATATTTTCCACTAATATTACGTACTAGTTTAAAACATAGGAGTTTCTAATAAAAAAGAAAAAGACTGAAAATATATAAAGTACTCACCACAAAAAGTATAAAACAAGAAATCAGTAACAGAAAGCAGTCTATAAATATAAATATGTGAAAAATAAGGACTATACACCTGCTGGAGATGGGACTGACAAATAATACTGCAGGTAAGGTGCTTGCACATTCCACGGCTGACCTGATTCAATCCCTGGCACTCTGTATGGATCCCCAAGCCAACCAGGAGTAATTCCTGAGTGTAAAATCAGGAGAAAGTGCTGAGTACCACAGGTATGTGCCCAAAACAAAACAAAATCCTGAAACAAATAAAAATAACCTAAATTTCTAAGTATGCATCAAGATTAGTTTTTAAAAAGGAAATCGTTAGCAATGAATACATTTACAAATGGGGTTACTAGAAACTAAACCCCAAGTAGACAGGACTATGATAAGATCAGAGCCATATTTCAAAATAGAAGAAAGCAAAGAAACCGAACTATATATATATATATATTGTTAGGGTTATATATATATATATATATCATCGTGAATTGAATCCTGAACTCATAAACTCAGCACTTTAAAGGATATTAATAACATAATATGTTAAATCTAAATATTGATGATAAGAAATAAGAGTTAACATAGTCTTACATTTCATGACAAAGTAACTCTTCAATATTTATGTAAGATAATGATTTTACTCTTATAAAATCATTTACTCTTAGAAAAGTAAACTAAAGTAATTAGTAAAGTAAACAGGTAGGACATGTGCCTTGTGTGTGACCAACTCAGATTCAGTCCCTAGTATACCCATATGGTTCCTCAAGTCCTGCTAGGAGTGATCCCTGAGTGCACAGCAGGAAGTAAGCCATAAACTCTACCAGGTGTGGACTGAAGAAACAAACAACTGAAGTACCAAGGTATTCCCCAGCTTTTTCTTCAGTGATTAGGAAAAATTACATTCATTTTTCTATGAAAAGAGAACAATTATATGCAAAAAATGGTAATTGTTAAATTTGTAGCATGAGAGCTCTTTGTATCATTCTGATCTGAAGTTATATTTAAAAAAGTTACCATCACACCTGGATGAACCCAGAGCCATGGCAGAGCCTGTCAAGCTACCCATGGAGTATTTCATATGCCAAACACAGTCACAATAATGTACCTTATTCCCAAAGAATGGAGATGTTACTGGCACCCACTCCAGCAAATCGATGAACAATGGAAAGACAAGTGACAAGTGACCATCACACCAAAAATAATAGCGTTAATGATACATTTGAACTGTGACACTTTCTACATCCCATGTAAAATGTTTCAGTTATTTAGCACCTAATCCCTTCAGATGATATTCTATAGTATATCTATTATACATTGCTTGATCACACACAAACTTATGCAAACTTCGCTAAATATTACATTTAGGTTTCTCTAATTGATGTGTTTTTGTGTTTGTTTGTGTGTTTTTATGTGTTTTGGGGAGGATCACACCTGGCAGTACTCAGGGATTATTCTTGGCTATGCAATCTGGGGACCATATGTGGTACTGGGGACCAAACCAGGGTCAGCTGCATACAAGACCAGGACCTTAACACCTGTGTTTGATGTATGAATAAAGTGAAATATTTTAGTTTGGGAGAATAATTAACAAGGGTGATGAATCTAGCAACATAATTTAGATTAAGTGATTCTTATATATTTAGATATGAAAACTAGTTACATCTGTGGATTGAATATTTCATCAACACAAAAAAAGATATATTTCTAATTTTATTGGACTATAAAATCTTGTCGCCTTTTAACTTAATAGGAAACAATTATAAATAAGTTATGAATAAAAGAAATTAAAACATAATTCTAATATATGCTATTTGAAGCTACATTTTGGTCAGTCAGATTTTTTATTACTTATACTAATTAATATGGTATAAAGTTTCAATCTCATGAAAATATTAAGTGAAAGCTATGTTAAATATTTATTTGGCTCTTAGTCTAATTCTGTGTACAAAGCTATTGGCTAATGCAGAGTGATAAAAAAATGTCATATTTGACTACTGCTTTTAAATAGAGTACATAACAAATCAATATTAAAATAACTTCGACAGAAGCAGGCTTGCCTCATTTAAAGTAGCTCACAAAAGATGCAAGTCCACAATTTATTAAAGAGAAAGTTGTGTGATTCTAAAACGTTTTCACTCACTAATATAAGGAAATCTGATAAAAAATATAATTAGCCAGCTAACATTAATAACAAAAACAAGATTATATGAGGGAAAGAGGGCTGGCAGTGAAAGGAAGGGTGGAAGGGTTTACTCGTTGATGATGACATAAAGTATTAAAATGTACATTTGTTTAATTAAAAATTAGACATTAGGGTCCAGAGCGATAGCACGGGGGAAGGTGTTTGCCTTGCATGCAACCATCCCTGGTTTGATCACCAGCATCCCATATGGTCCCCTAGCACCACCAGGAGCAATTCCTGAGCAGAGCCAGGAGAAACCCCTGAGCATTGCTGGGTGTGACCCAAAAAAGAAAAACAAATAGAAATTATTTTATCACTTCAAGAGACAAGAAATCACTTTCGTAGAAAATAGGAGTGCATCTATGAAATTAATGGAAAATTTCCATTAACTCACAGACATGGTGCAGAGCTGCTACTGGCGCTCCCTGTGCCCAGCCGCTCATGAGGAGCCCGGGAGGGATGGCAGGTTCTAGCTCTGGCCTGCCAGCCCAGCAGAGCCTCAAAACAAGCCAGACAACCCCCCATTCCAGAGGGCCTCCATTTTCCACATCCGGTTTCCCACTCGACAGAACTCTTTCCAGCAGACCAGCCTATCACAGCCCAGCTCATCAATAAATGCTGCATTTTGAGATAACTACAAGAGTATGCTACCTGCATGGCAGAGCCTGGCAAGCTACCCGTGTCTTATTTGATATGCCAGATACCAGTAACAATTATAGACCTCATTCCCATGACCTGATGGAATGGTTTGAGGCTCTTTATATTCCTGGAGCAAGCAGGTGCCCTTGGGCTCTATTTGCATGAGACAGGAAATATGGAGATGTTATTGGTGCCCGCTCGAGGAAATTGATGATGGCGGGAAGACAGTGACACAGTGATACATCTATGAAAAAGATGACCTTCAAAACAATAAAATATGTATTTCAAAAATCACAATCAATAAGAGAGTGTTAGGATAGTATGAGGGTTGGGTCACCAAAAACTTGAATTTTGAGTAACTGAATTATCCAGAATCAGACCTGAACAGCAGGCAGCAGACACTGACTACTATATTAAGGATAGGATACAAATGATGAGAGCAAAGAGAGGTCAAAACAAGCACAAATAGTTACGGGCTCTCGGAGGAAGCAAAAAACCCTCACTTTTCAAAGCAAAAACAGTGAAAATTCTCAAGTAATAACATTTCCCTAACCCAACTACAATTGTCAGAGATAACACATTGTGTGTGTTATCATACAGTCATTATATAAATACATTGATGCAGAGATGCAAAATGGAATGGATATTATCAAACATTAAAAAGAAATGGACTGCACAAGAAGAAAACAGCCAAATCAAAAAATGGGGAGAAGAAATGAACAGAAGCTTCCAAAAGAAGAAATTCGAATGGCCAAAAGGCATATGAAAAAGTGCTCTTCATCTTTAATCATCAGGGGAGATGCAAATCAAAACAACAATGAGGTACCATCTCACCCCACAGAGACTGGCACACATCCAAAACAGCAAGAACAACCGGTGTTGGCGTGTGTGGGGAAAAAGGGACTCTCATCCACTGCTGGTGGGAGTGCCGACTGGTCCAGCCCTTTTGGAAAACAATATGGGCATTCCTCCGAAAGCTAGATATTGAGTTCCCATTTGATCCAGCAATAGCACTCCTGGGGAATATACCGAGAGACCGAAAAACACATAGCAGAAACACTATCTGTACTTCTTTATTCATCTCTGCGCTATTCACTATAGCTAGAATCTGGAAACAACCTAAATGCCCGAGAATAGACGACTGGCTAAAGAAACTGTGGTTCATCTACACTATGGAATACTATGCGGCTGTCAGAAAAGATGAAATTATGAAATTTACCTGCAAATGGATGGACATGGAGTCTATCATGCTGAGTGAAATTAGTCAGAAGGAAAAGGACAGATATAGAATGACTGCATTCATTAATAGGATATAAATAGATACCAGTGTTTTACTAAATATGGGAAATGGTAATGGCAGATTAAAACTCACCACTGAATATACACAGAGACTTAAGTGATAAACTCTAAATATCTGCAGGGCTAGCCACAATGTGTAAAATAAGAGGAAGATGCAGAGACAGAGAGAGAGATAGAGAGAGAAAGAGAGGAAACTGGGGTACCTGCTATTAAGGCGGCCTGGGGTGGCGGGAGGGGGGGGGGTACATTGGTGGTGGAAATGGGGCACTGGTGGAGGGATGGGTGCTGGTATACTGTACTACCAAGAACCAATTATGAACACCTTTGTAATTGTATATTTCACGGTGGTATAATAAAAAAATTAAAAAAAAAGAAATGAACTGGACTATATTACAGATTACATATATATTACTAACCAGGTGGTGCAAGTGTAGGGGAAATGATGATCTGACAGGAAGTGAAAAAGTTGGTGGAGGAGAGTGGGCCCTTTGGTGGTGGGGGTGGTGGGTTACAGGAACTTTTCACATCAATGCCATAAACTTTAGCATTATTGTAACCATATTGCCTCAACTATATTTAAAAATATTTTTTAAAAATTGAAAAGATAGCTTAGTGAATAGGGAAAAAATTCCACAAATGAGAGTTCCATGAACTTTTTGCTTTTCTTTTTTATTTTATATTTATTTATTTATTTATTTTTGGACCACATTGGCAGTGCTCTGAGTTTATTCCTCTATGTGTTCAGAGACCACTCCTGGTCAACACAGGAACCATATTCATTTCTTTTCAGTGTTAATTTCCTAATATTTTATATTTTGCAAATGAAAATTATCAAATAGTATATTGTTTCAAGGTTTCTGATTGTGGTTAAGTAAATATTTTAACTGATCAAATATAGATCAATCATAATACTTATACTTAATCAAATACCAAATACTTAACCAAACACTGACAATCTGAATTTTTATTTTTGAACAAAAATTTTATTTTATTTATTTTTTATTTTTTGGGTTCTTCACTCAGGAATTACTCCTGGCGGTGCTCGCGGGGACCATATGGGATGCGGGGGCAGAACCCAGGCAGGCATGGGGACGCCCGCGTGCACGGCAAACACCCTACCCACTGGACTATCGCTCCAGACCCTTGAACAAAAATTTTAATATGACAAAACATGTAAGTGATAATTCCACCTACCATTTTGCTCTTGTCTTTCATCTGTCACCCAGGGAATGCAATTAGAAATCCTGATGCAAACATTATTTGAAAATAAGAAAGAAATCAGTCACTTTCTCTTAATAAGCAAATTTTTTGGGGGGTCACACCCGGCAATGCTCAGGGGTTTCTCCTGGCTCTGCACTCAGGAATTACTCCTGGCGGTGCTCGGGGGGACCATATGGGATGCTGGGGATCGAACCCGGGCGGCATGGACCGGCGCGTACAAGGCAAACGCCCCTACCCGCTGTGCTATCACTCCGGCCCCTAATAAGCAAATCTTGATCTCCATTTTGCTGGCTATTACTTTATACTGTCGTTTGGTTATAAGTAGCATAGGGTTACTTCTCTCATCTGTCCTTTGGCTTTGAATTTTTCTTTCAATCTATCATCTTATAATATCTTCAAAATCACTCATAAGAGTGTGCATTATGATGAGGGCACAATAATAGTAAAAAAAAATATTAACTTTTGGTAATGATCTACCTGAGATGTACTTTAACCATTTATTCCTTTAAAGTATTTTTTTAGAATCACAAGACAAAGTTGTTTTATTTCTTAAACCTGAAGCTACTCAAGCATTTGAAAATCAATTTAATATTATTTGTTTTTATATGCTTCACAAATGCTGTCAGAAAACATGAAAGCAGTATAAATGCAATGTTTGTCCAAAGCTAGAGAGTAGATAAATAGAACTAAAGTTGGCCTTTCCTGTGTTCTCTCTGAGAGAGTTAATTAAATGCTTGTTTGGTTTCCTTCATCTGATGGTGGGTGTAATATATGTGTTTCTTTCTTTAAAAAGAAAATCACATATAAATCTAAAAAAAGAAAAAGAGGAAGATGAAAGGGTTTTATTTGCTTTTTATAGCTCAACGTTTCTGTGTTACAAAAAAAAGATTTGAAAGATCATTTTAAGTGACTGAAAAATAAAGGGACTGCCACAAAGGTCAATAGTTATTTTGTGTAATGTACTAAAAAATCCAATTCTGTGAATCTATAAATGGTGTTTTCATTTCTTTTTTTGGTGGGGTTTTGTTTGGTTTGGTTTGGCTTGGGGACACACCTGGCAGTATTAAGGTCTTAGTCATGGCTCTGTGCTCAGGGATTGCTCTTGATGGGGTTTGGGACCAGGATGGAATCCAGGCTGGCTGCAGAGCAATTGCCCTGCCTGCTGAACTATCTTTCCTATCACATAGTGGTATTTTAAACCCTCCCCTCAATGTCAAATGATTTTATTTAGAATTATCAAAAACATCATTTTTAAAATGTTTCTATGAATTATAAAATAATTCTTAATTTAGATTTATTGAAAATCCGACAACTATACTAGTTAAATCATAACTGTTTACATTGGATTTTCTAGTTTCTATTTTATTTGTATTTGCAGAATAAGCTTCACATTACTGTGTGACTAAGATTAACACATCTTGAAATTTTAATTTTTTTTTTTT